>CAIGRH010224857.1:0-11637 GCA_903798295.1 Fraxinus nigra | reverse complement strand
ACAAAACAAAAACACAAAGAAAAGAGGGGAAAGGGAAAAGAGGGGGGAGCCGAAGCTCCCACCCCCGTCGAGCTCGCTACGGTTCCGCTTTGTAGAGAGAAGGGAGAGAGTTTAAGGATAAACTTTAGACTTAAAATCCTCGTATAAAAACCTATGAATTTTAATTTGTGCCGAAGTTTACATATTTGGCTGAATTTAATAAAGTCAGTTTTTATTTCAAGCACTTTCACTTGATCCATCTCACTCACACTTTACCAACAGAAATCGATCACTCAAGGATAGTGCTGCCCATTATCATCTGTTTTCTCTATGCACAGATTCAATATGGCACAATATTTTTCCTTGTAGCAAAAAATATGCATTCGTTTGTTCAATGAAGAATGTGGTTTTTTTTAAATTTGACACAGTTTTTAGACTCGTCCATTCTTCAGTAATAATCGTTGAAGTTCCAAAGAAGAAGTTTCACTCATTGTGTAACAGATATCTGAGGCTTAAGCCTCAATCCATCCACATGTAAGGCTTTCATATAATGCCTCAAATCCTGCACCTTTTTAGGTTTGCTCGAGTTGGTTGAACCTTTAATTAGAATAAGCCTCTGGAGACACAATTTGACTACAAATAAGAACTTCAAAAACAACGAATTTGGGAAGAGGACTTACTACTTAAATTGTTTGAGCATGTCCTTGTGTATCTGGTTGCAGAAGTCCTCAACTGTCGTTCTCTTCGATGACAATATTACGGGATCATTATAGTCTGGATTCATCCCCTTGGGTTTTGTGTATATGCGAGTTAAGTTGAGATATTCCCATATTTTATCCAGCAGACCGTCAAGGTTCCATTCTAGATGAGCACTGAGGAAATTCATCGTGAATTACATTTAATAACTAACCATTAAGTAAACAATCACTGAACATGTAGCTACAATACATCTCTTAACGACAAAAGAAAGAAAAAATCAGTATATAATACAAACAAATGAATAATATATGCCTGTTAATGGCTAAAAGTAACAGAACTCCAAGTCTCCCACTGTACCATTTTCAAATAGTCTAACACTACTAGGAACAAGGGAACAGAGGTAGAGCATTAGCAGTTCGTAAGGTTTGAATAGACCAATAATTTACTGAATGAGCAAGCATGATACTTGTTGCTAAAAAGGCCGTGAGACATCATTTTTCATTTCTATTGTAGTTGTGCTGAAAGCTTGACCTGTTGAAAACTGAAAACAAATGACATGGTAAAAAGTATAACAAGTCTTTGTCCTAAACATATTTATTTTCCCACAGGAGATTTCAAATATAATATCTTCCTGTCAAACCAGGAATACATCATTTTATTATGACATTAGGTATGAGCAAACAAAAGAAAGTTAAATTGATAGAAAAAGTAGAATTATTGTTTTCTCTTGCACTGCCCCTGCCAGTTTCCTTTCTCTACTTGAAGATCAAATCTCAAGGAAAAAGATAAAGAAGAAAGAAAGAAAAGGTTGTGTCAAACAAACAGAGTACATAACAAATGCATAATGAAGTATTAATCTATTGGCAAAGACATACTTCTGCATATTTTGTCCAGTCAAAGGTTTGAACATGTGAATGAAACCACAAACCAAGTGGAATCATTTGCTAACTTTGCATGCAACAGATGAAATGGTTCTATAACAATTCACGGCTTTGATTCATAAGGCTATCAGCATTGTGTATGGTCCAAAAAACAAACTTCTGTAACCCAATAAACTGTTGAAATCCAGAAATGGAAGCTGAAATTGTAGTACCTTATTGGACAATAGTGTGGAAGTTTGTCCAAAATCTCCAGTTCTTCGAGTGTAACCTGATCAATCTTATTGACGACATAGATGCAAGGAATGTATACCCTGCTGCCTTCAATGACATCTATGAGGTCATCAGCAGTTGCATCGTACTTGAGATTAATATCAGCATTATGAATTCTGTATTCGCTGCAGATTGCCTTCACAGTTTCAAGGTCCAGATGTGTGTTGGTAACTGTTGATGTAAAATTGATCCCACCCTTATCTTTCCTGCGGAATGTCAGATTTGGTGGTTCCTTGTTTAACCTATTTTCAGGGAAGAAGGAACAAAACATCTAATTGTTAAGAGAGGAGTGACGGAATACCAATTCATTTTACAAATACTAAAAGGAGACATTGAGTAAATGAATCAACATGGAATGTTACCTTATGCCAAATCCCTCAAGCTCTTTCTCTATAAGACGTTTGTGAGTAATTGGCTTTATTGCATCTAGAACAATGAGGATAATGTTGCATGTCCGAGCAGTGCTGATGACCTGACTTCGGAAGACCACATTCACGTACCAAGCAAAAGAATACGATTAAAAACAAGTTAATAACCATATTAACTTTATCATCAAGCTTTAAAGAATACTTGCACCCTAAAACGATATCATAAGAAAAAAATTACAGCATTCTCTAGGTAGAGATGATAATTTTGATACCAAACATCTATCTTGTCAATGTCTTTGTTAATAGGTAAGATCAATGGCACTAGGATCACAGCCTCCATTTGATCAACGCATTCTCATCTATCTTGACAACATTGCCCCTTATTTACTGATTTACATTCTCATCCATCAAAGGGCTTCAGTTGAATGATCCATGGTTTTACTTTCTTTACACATTTTCAATTTCAAGTATTTTCGTAAAGGTACAGTAGGCAAGACGGTTGGGAGCTTTATTTCAGTGTAAGTGCATGTTGTTTAGGGGTTGGACCACATAGGATTTGGGAAGACCAAAATCAAAGAGAATTACTTTGAATCTCTGATTATAAGTGTTAGGAGAGTTGAAAATTCTCTCCTCCATCCCTTAAGTGTGACATTTAAAGTAGAGATCGTAGGTTGATAGTTGTAGACTTGTAGAAGTGTGATGGTGTTGTAAATTTTATGCCAATGGTGGCCTTCCTCTATGTCTAGCAGCGGTTGTGGTGGTCCAAGATGGGGAAGAAGGAACCCATGATTTCACACAAAAGTGAAAATTTACCATGGTTGAAAGCTTCTCCAATATATATATTGTGCCAACCAAAACTAGGGCATTCAAATTGGGATGGAATGAGTACATTACAGAAGTCCAACGACCATCACCGCTACGTACAAGCAAAACTAACACCACAGGCAGACAAATAGACACTAAATCAAGAAAAAAGCTATCCATGTGGATAATAGAGGGGATAGAGAGCTAAAAACTACCAAGATAACAATAATAAAATCACCAGCAGAGAGTGTCATATCTTACCTGCCTACCTCTACCCTTGCCATCTTTAGCACCCTCAATAATACCGGGAAGATCCAATAGCTGCCAACAAAAGCAGGAAGAACATCCCAAAGTAAGTACTGAAAAAAGGCACAGGCTGTGATTTCAGAATGTAAATCGTGATGCTGCTATTTCTGACATAAATGTTACATTGCATTCCCATAACTATATCTTTCATCATAAGAAAGTTACCCAGACATATAATTAAAACAATAAATAAATAAAAAGATAACAAAGAAAAATGCACAGGAGCTAGACACAAGTCACAAAGACAATTCAAAGGTATGATGAAACAAATATAGCATCCAACCGAAAAGAAAGGAAACCTCAAATTCCTCAAGCCTGCATGGTATATAAATCTTTCTTATCATGCAAACTGAATTTTAAAAATATGCACTTTATAATTTGTTCTCTCATAGTACAATAAATCATCTATAAATAGACAGAAAGAAGTGATAGTATTGATTTTGGGAACTATCTTCCAATCAATTTCTTTTCAATGTAAATGCTGAAACTCAACTGTCATCCCATATTTCTCACTCATTTTAAACTATTCTGAAGCATTAACGGCATCAAGTGCCAAAACAGACAACATACTTTTCAAGTCTTTAAGGTCTTGTTTAGATAAATATTATCATCATTACATCTAATGACAGTAGGACTGAAGGAATGCATACCATAGCAATCAATCAGCATGTGTTGGAAGCTTCCAAAAGAGAAGTAAAATACAAAACTGGGCAAATGAGGACCTGGGCAGAAATCAGATTATATAGATGTGCCAACCAATAGTCCTGCTCCTTCACTGTATAGACGAATTTTACTAACAAGGGACCATATAGGCTATAGCAATGTCTTTTAAATGGACGTCAGAGGTCAGGGGAGCATTTTTGAAATGTCATATATATCACTTAAAGAAGATCTATTAACTTTTTTCCAAGAATCAGGCACCAATAAGTAAATGAATAGTTTTGCATCGACCATAAACTCATTAATGGTTCTTAGACTATAATTGACAACCCAGGGTGCGATTGGAACGGGTTTCCGATTCAACATAGGTAATTCATTGAAAAAAGCCAAAGCATGCATGAATAAGATTAGTCTTGATTATGTAAGAGATAAATTTCTTGCTTTAGCTTTGACCCCCAAAAAAAATTAACAAACATCGTGATGCTGTTCAGTATAATCTCAGGTCTATGGCTCTCTATATATTTAAAATTGACATTCATCAACACGAAACAGAAAGAGAGCTCTCACTGAAATCCCCAAGAACATGTGTAATATTCAAGCAATATCATTATGTTTAAGTAAAAAGAC
This sequence comes from Fraxinus nigra, assembly GCA_903798295.1. Taxonomy (NCBI): domain Eukaryota; kingdom Viridiplantae; phylum Streptophyta; class Magnoliopsida; order Lamiales; family Oleaceae; genus Fraxinus; species Fraxinus nigra. Next base: position 7,043 of record CAIGRH010224857.1, on the reverse strand, counting down.
TTGAGCAACAAAAGCACCTTATGAAACCTTTTCATAGTACAGGCAAAATAATACAATCATATACCAATAGGATGGAAAACCAAATTGCTCATGGCTCTCACAATAGTGTCTGAAAGGCAACTAAAATGTACTCTTCCAAAGACCAAATGATAATACCTGAATTTTAGCACCTCGATACATGATTACACCAGGAATGCAAGTTAATGTAGTAAACTCATATGAAGCAACCTGCAACCACATGCAGAAAAAGCTTTAAGAAAACCTCATTGAAGCTAGGCCAACTCCAGGTTTCACGCACCGAGGTACCATAATCATAAGAGAAATTATAGGTCAAGATAGAACAAGCCTAGAATACAAAAGAAATTGCATCCTACATTCACATAGCCTATAACAGCAAGCATAACTATATATAGTTAAAAGAACATATCAAGAATTACAAACCTCTGAGAAAGTCCCTGTTAATTTGTTTAAAAGTGTTGATTTCCCAACTGAAGGGAAACCCACAAGACCAACTCTCGCATCACCACTTTTTGTAACGTCAAAACCTTCTCCAGTGCCACCACCTCCCTTTGATGAAGGTGTAAGAAGTTCCCTCCGAAGTTTTGCAAGTTTAGCCTACCATCAAAATAATGTAGTAACAAAAAAAATCAGTTTGGCTGTGGATACATTAAGAGAATAAAATCCATCTGCATAAGAAAAGAAGTAAAAGAAAATCAATTTTCTAGAAGTAGATTATAAAGTTTGTTTAGTGAACGAATTTAAGGATTTATTTTTCACTGTTTAAAAGATGAACGTTTAATCTCGTTATATTGTTTTAAGGTGCATTTTCAAAATGGTTTACATTTTATTTCAACAATATTTTTGTGTTTTCTTTCCTAATTTATTACACTGGTTTGAATCGAGGGCTTACACCTCACCTCACGAAGGTAAGATCATTACTCAATTGAGCCCTTGTAAAATTTGGTTAGCATGATGTGGTCATGGTTTCAGGCTTTTAATAAAGATCCGTGCAAGCAGTAAGACTATTGAAATTAACGAATTCATGCAATTTATTTGTGGTAAAAATGTTCAATGACAACAGGCTGCTTCCTATCAATTCTCAGATTCGACATATGATCATGACAATTTATATCACTTGATTTAATTCACACTACATCCATGCAATTTTACATTGATAAGTGTTGTACTTTTCTTTAATAGGAAGTATTATTGTAGTCACTTCATTGGAATCCTATAAACAAGTTAATAAACGGTCGCTAGTATCCAAAAGGGAAAAGTTAGCTCTGCCTGGAAAACAAATAATATGTACATCCAAGTCTAGGGAAAAAAATCATCTAATGGCAAAGTACAGGCATGAGAAAGTATACCTTCAGCAAGCCCAAGTGATGGGCAGTTGCTTTGTTCTTCTGGGTCCTTGCCATCTGTGATAGAGTAGAAAATGGATCAGCTGACAAGCTTAAAATGGTGTTTCTTCGGATAATAAAAACATATCGAACAGTAAATATATAAATAGAATAGCTCAAACTTCACTAATCAAGGTGTCGATAGCCACCAGACATTCATTGGGAAATAGATAGGCAAAACTCCTAAACCCCGTTTTATAGAAGGTTCAAGTGAAACTACAGAAAACATCACCAGCTAAATTATCACTAAAAAGAGCACTTTAAGTGAACTTTATTTCCTACACTGCTTTCCTAAAACCCAGCAATTAGTTGTATTTGCTTATATATAACAAAAAGCAAGTAAAAGAGATCAAAATGTCAGGGGAAAAGAAAAATACTATTTTTGCAATATTTTTTATTTCGGCTCTTCTTTTGCTACAAACCAAATATACACAATTTTCGTTTCTTTTTTCCTTTTCCTTCACGAAATATATGAATTAAAACATTATTATTTATTCATTTTCTGTAACGATTCTATTCACCTAAAAAATAGTTCTTCGCGTAGTATTTCTTTTCGTTACAGTGATAACAAGAATCAATTAAAACCTAATCCTACTCAAAACATTTCAACATCGCAAACAATAAAACATTACTTTTTTTCTTGATCCATGAGTATTACCTCATCTTCTATGTCTTTGATTTTCTGCATAACAGTCGCCATTGTTCCGGGGTTGAAAGCGAGAACCTCTAAACGACGACGTAAAGACTGTGCGAACTGAAACTTCTGCCGCAGAAGTAGGGTTCTAGAGAATCAAAATTCTTCCGGATGATATCGGGTACGCCGGCGGGTCAGCCTGTGCTGAATCCGGGTCCGGATCGTTTTTAGGGGTTTTGTTTCGCTTGGTCACCTAGTCGGGAGCCTCGTAGACTCGCAGTGTATTGTGTAGGAATGGCTTTCTAAGAAGTTTAAAAAGATACTCTTAGTCACCAAACTTCAAACGTACTTTCGTTTTGGTCATTGAATTTGAAGAAAAATTTCATTTTAATCGTTAAACATAAATTTGTTTCATTTAGATAATGAACTTCTATTTTTCGTTCCATTTTATCGAACCATTGTACGTTTTTTCACCAAATTTTACAGGTATGCATGGGTGGCTTTATCATTTTTATGACTAGACAACTTTTATCGTTGAATTTTGAGCAGGATTTTCGCTTGTGTTGCAAAAAAAAAAAACTAACGGCCATAATTTTCACTTGTTGAGGATGTCAAATGTTTTTTAGGACTAACTTGCTCTTATCAAAAGGTTTGAGGGCCAACTCTGTTTTACATTGTGCTATATGACACACAATTTTACCATTAATTTCTCCAACACTTAAAATAATCAATAATCTTGATTTTGTCACATATTCAAATGGCATCCAAAGTGTGTATAAATAATGTACAAGTAGCATAATTGAAAGATTTATATGCATGATTTTGTGATGTCTCGGTCCTTTTGCCCTACGTTTATGCTCATGTACATATTTGTAGCTCTTAATTCAAAATTGGAAATATACTTTGAATTTAATAGTTCCGTCAATAAAATGATAATCGGTAATTAATTAGGATTATGACTTAGTTTGACCAATCTTAAGCATAATGGTCTTTTGGCTTGGGTTGCAACCCCAATTTAGGTCACATTGGCACCACCTAAATTGGGGTAGCAATTCTAATTGGGTTTACGTAGCATTACTCCTTTATTTATACCTTAGAATAATGCTATCGGCATCAGTTTATATAGCCACAATTGATAGGTTGTGCTTAACGTCAATGGTATTGAATATAATGACACTACCCCTTGAACAAATGCCCCACATCATAGGTGCAAAGTGATTGGATTTTATCCTAATTGGCGCTTAACACCAATAATAATGACTAGCAAAGCAAATGGATTTTATCCTATAGTGCGGGCTATTCTCAAACCTGTACGAATTGACTGAAGTGTATTGGCAACTTAATGGTCAATTTTAACTAACATCGTCATAGTCGTAATCTCAAAAATAATTTTTCACGGCCTCAACATCTTATAGTTGCTGATGTTGGCCTTGACAAATTTTGTTCGACCATGATGACCCAATTGATACCAATACTAATCTTGGCAAATTTTTGTAATAGTTAAGCTCGCCCCTTGGTGGGGCTAGTCAAGTCGGCTTGTAAGTCACTCACGACTCATTGGTTTTAGTTTTATTTTTTAAAAAAATAAAAAAAAAATATTCACTTTCACTTTCACTACTCGAAGTATAATGAAGACATAAATTTGTAAGAAAATTGTAAATATAAGGATCTTTTTAAAAATTCTCATTTTTTAAAGCTTGAGGTTGCACAATATATAGATGGAGTTAACACTGTACACGAATGAATAATTTGAGTACAATTTTTTAAAAATTATAACAAATTTAAAAATGAAACATTTTACTAACTTTAGCAATCTATAATTGCACATCAAGATGGAAGGTCACCTTCATCTCTTCGAAGTCATTGACAGATACACAAGTGCTTCTATTTGAGTTATAATGTTGTCTAGGTCACGAGATGCATTTCGATCTAACATATGTTCTTCCATTATGGATCTTATGTCTATAAACTATTTATAAACCAACTGGTGTTGTGAACAAGTCCGACCATACTAAGCATTATTGGATATTGATAAGATTGCGCATTAATGAAGTATTGAAGTATATGGTTCCATTCTCCTACGCTCGAAGCACAGAAAAAGGAAATCAGTTTTGCCTTGCCAAAAAAAAAAAAATCACATGTGTGGCAGGCCTTGCGTGTGAATTTCAAATATTAGCCGCAATTCGCGGCTGACATTTTTATTTTTATTTTTTAATTTTATTTGTCGTCTTTCTATTTTTTTTGCTTATAAAAAAGTTTGAACATATACACTTCACGAGGAAAACACACTTCGAACATATACACTTCACAATTATTTTCTGAGGCTTGTTTATATATTTCTGTTGAATATTCGAGTAAGTATTTTTCTCTTATTTTTTCTTAAATGTGTTGTGTTATATTTAAATTTAAATTTTTAATTTGTTTAATTTCGTAANCCTTGCGTGTGAATTTCAAATATTAGCCGCAATTCGCGGCTGACATTTTTATTTTTATTTTTTAATTTTATTTGTCGTCTTTCTATTTTTTTTGCTTATAAAAAAGTTTGAACATATACACTTCACGAGGAAAACACACTTCGAACATATACACTTCACAATTATTTTCTGAGGCTTGTTTATATATTTCTGTTGAATATTCGAGTAAGTATTTTTCTCTTATTTTTTCTTAAATGTGTTGTGTTATATTTAAATTTAAATTTTTAATTTGTTTAATTTCGTAACATGGTTTTAATTTTATTTTTGTTACATTTACAGTAAATTTTAAACATGTCAATGTTTAAATTATTTTACAAACTAAATAATTTTTCATATTAATTTTTAGGAATAGAAGGGGATGACAATGTATTTATTCCACAAGTGAATGTTGGTGCGATTCAGATATTCGGGCAACAATTTCAAACACTTGATGATGTGTATAATTTTTATAATGAGTATGCGAAATTAGCTGGTTTTAGCATACGTATTGGTAGTAGCCGAAAGAATCTACAGACAAATGAGCTTGTCTGGAAGTCGTATGTTTGCTTTAAAACATGGTCAAAAAGATGAGTCCTACTAGATGAAACTCAAAAATTTGGTGGCCCGTTCAGGTGAACGAAAGCGTGGGAACTCACATTGTGGATGTAATGCAAAGTTAACAATCAAAGAGAAATTGTCGTATTTGTGGTCGCAGTGAACATGACAAAAGAATATGTATTTATGCAATGTCTATTTTATTAATGTAAAATGAATGATCAAAATAATACATTACAAAAAGATCAAAATAAAAAAAATACTAAACAAAAAAATTAAAAGACCAAAAAAAATAAAAATAGAAAGAAGACAAAAATAAAATAAAAATGTCAGCCTCAAATTGCAGCTGACATTTGAAATTCACACGCATGGCCGGCTGTGTGGCAGGCCTTGCATGTGAATTTTTTATTTTTTTTGGGCTTTGCCTTGCCAAGGCAAAGTTGATTTCCTTCTCTTGCGCTTGGATGGAACCTTTGAAGTATATAACAGAAGTCGGTCATTTCTAATTTCTTGTTCCATGTTCTTGATCCAAGTATATTTCTTTCGTACATTTTGAATTTAGAAAAAAAGTAAATCTTTGTAGTTTCCGTAATGAATTAACGTTTCTAGAGTATTATAATCCCGTTCAATTTTTTTGTGGAAAAAATTAAATTGAATTACATTAATAGTTTTTGGAGAATACGAGAAAATTACGGTGAAAGTAGCGTATATGTCTCCATATTTCTGATTTTGCATTCCATAGTTTACCTAAAATACATTCCAATATATGAGTACCAAATTTTATTATTGACCGTAAACACTTAACATAATAATTATATTCAAACACTTTACCAGAACGAAAAGAAAAGACAAAACTCATTTCGATGTCGAAAATAGCATAGTCAACTATGCATTTTTGTACAAAATCAAATTAAGTTTTGGTAAAGAATGTGCAGTTATTCGTGCAACGTGATGAGTAGGTTCATCCATTACAATATATTTAATAATATATAGGAACGGGAGTCAAATTATCATTATGAAGATATAATGCTTTCAAATCTATATGTCGATTACTACCAACATAACACATAGCATCGTAGGTTAAAGAAATATACCTAGTTTAGGAAGAATAACTTTGATTCTTCATGTTTGGTGGGATTAAAATTAGATTTTTAGTAGATTATGATAAAAGTTTTTGAAATATGTGGTTGAAAAGTTGTATGACTCATTGAAGATGTGATTAATATTGATTATTTAACTTTGACTTAAATTAAAATCTAATTTTAATCCAAAACAAACTGGGCAATCTTATTGAGCATCATAACATAACAAACCTTTTTGTTAGATCTCTGAATATTTGTCAAGAAAAAATCGGCCTGGACATCGACCCGAAAAATGAAGAGGCTAAAGGAGTCAAACACTCGAACTAGATGCCAAATTAAATACATAAATGCACACATAAACTATAAAATATTATTACAACAATAAATATTTTAATTTTAGTTTTACTAATTCAAAGTAAATATAAATTCATATTTGTTTAGTAGATTTATTATCCTAATTTATTTTATAACTACAAAAACTAACAATTTATATGTCCAAAATAATTTGTTTTCTTCAAATTGTTTTGATTATAGCCTCTTTGGGACACGAACAATTGGCCGTTCTTTATCCCACAGCGAATGAGTTATTAATGAAAATACAAGACATTCATTTATCCCAAAATTCTTTTTAAAAAATTGAAATTGAAATTGAAATTTGAATTTACGGTCATTTTTCATTTTTTATTCCTCAATTAACTAGGAAATCGATCAGTTTGACCAATATTAAGCATAACGATTTTCTTGCTCCATAATTAGGAGAATTTATTTGTATCCATATATGCTCCTGTTTGACACATTTACAATATTTCAAAACTCATTTTCAACTACACATTTTTCAATAAAATAATATTTTTCTTCACATCAATAACGATTCCTTACTTTTTAATCACATATTTCACACAATATCTCCATTTAA
>CAIGRH010224772.1:0-16622 GCA_903798295.1 Fraxinus nigra | reverse complement strand
TAAAAAGTTTGCTTATAAGTAAATGAAAAATTGAAATTTATGTAATAAGATGTAAAATGTTATTTTTCATTATACTAGTGGACTGGACTCGACTAGTTGATTTTCAAAAGCCAGTCTGCAACTAAAAGCAAAGCAGAATATCCTCAGGAGAGACACTTTTTACTTTAGCCATGTCCTCTTCTCTTTGTTAAACATCAATTCTATACCATTCTTTTCAAACAGGAGATCACATTATATCAGTTCCAAGGAATGAATCCAAGCAAACAAATTCCAAGTATTTTTCTTCTTAATTATTAGTAGTTTTAACCATGGTTTGCCTACTGGGATTCTTGTTTCAGTGCAAGAATTCTTCTGTGGAATCGTACCTACTTTCGGCCTTGATCGTGATTGGAATTCTTGTGGCTCTTCGTCTGCTGTGTCATTGGATCCAGCGGCTGCTGAAAAATGACGACTCCAGTAGCGATCGAGGCTCGAGTGAAGGGGTTGAGATGGAGCCACGAATTCCACGTGGCCTATTCTCGCATCCGTTATAGACAGATATCAAGAATACTACCAGATGATCTTAGAAGAGTCCTTCTACCAAAGAAAGTTTCACTTATTTTATTGTTGTAAGTTCTTCTATCCAACAAGAACTTCAATATGATATCTCATGATTTCGATCTTTATCCTTTTGTATGCACTGTAATTTATCATATCATTCGCGCATTATCGACTAATGTCTACGCATCACAAACTTCATTAATGTAACTTTCCCGGACGGAATTTGATTAGCACTTTTTTTTTCTCTTTCTAAAATAATGACTGTTTCTTGAGATATCCTTTTCTTACTCATATTCAAGCAGGAAAAAAGAGAAAAGTGATCCGAAAAAGTGAATGAATATGCAAGGTAATAATAGACCTCTCTTTAGCGTAATGCACATAATAAGTATTCGACTACAATTTAAGGTTGAGAACGAGACTTGAATTCAAAACATTTATATATATATGTTGTTACATAAGTTGTAGTTAATTACTTATTTATATTTATATCTTCAATAAGACTCCATAAACAACCATGTCCTCAAGGCACCACGAAATACTCGTGAGCATTCTGCGAGGAATCTCGAACGTCCCTAAACTGCCATACTTTAAAGACTCCGTCGAAACTACCTGTGCAAATAGTGCAACCCTCGTCGACGCTATCCTCAGATATGCGTTCAGGAAAGGCAGCAACACACCTTATAGGTCCTCTATGACCTTGCAGCACACCAATGCAAGCATGTCGACCATCTTGTTCCCGAATCCAAACCCGGCTTGTCCCATCAGCGGAGCCACTCACGATGTAATTAGCGACACTGGCTAAGCACATCACAGCATGAGTGTGCCCCGGAAGCGCACCACCATATTGCAACTGTCCAGAAAAAGACCCCTTTAGCCAGTATTGCACGTAGCCGTCCGTGCAACCACCGTACAGCACCCCTCCATCTACCGTTAGTGCTAAAGTTTTGACCGGAGAACTTTTTGCCGGTACGGTGACAATGAGGGAATGGGGAGGATCCCCGTTACTAAAGTTGCGCCGCCATACTCTAACGGCCGCGTCATCGGATGCAGTGTAAAGAACTCCATCGTCCGCCACCGCAATGTCGTTGATCGGCTTGGGATGGCCTTGGATTGTCTCGATGCATTTGAAATCAGAGAGTCTCCAAACTTTTACTGTTCTATCAAGGGATGCTGAGTACAAAATGTCACATGACACATTGATAGCCAGTGATGATATTGGCCCCATATGTTTCATCTGTTTGATTGATACAAGGTTGTAACAGTTTTTGCCAATTATTTTGCAGGCTTAAATGAAAAAAATTGCATTTCAAGACACGCCACAGATAAATATCGTAAATGTACTAATACGTGGACGATTAGTTGCTTGTCTAGTTCTATCTATCATGTCAGTCGAGCATACACCAACTCAATGAACAATTTCCAGTTGGGTGTATTATCTTATAAATATGCATCTAATAGAGGGTAGTAGACAAGTAGCTTGTGTTAAGATCCCATTTAAATTATTAACTTATGTCACTTTCATTTAGTACCACATTTTTAAATGTAGACAACTGTAGTGATGAGCATTTAAAGATTCATAAATGCAAATCAAAACCATATTAAATTACCATTTTGTCCTTGACGCCGGCGATGTAGCTCCGGAAGTAACCTCCGGCGTACGGTATCGTTGCTATGCGTACGTGCTTGATAATTCCGTCCCAACTCCGGCGCCAAACCCTAATTTTGCAATCAGCGTAGGCTGCAAAAATCTTATCATTCGATACTCCTAATGCAACCGCCATGCATGCTTTAGTTTTAAGCTGCCCACATTCTGCAAACTCCGGCAGCTTCCATATTCGAATGACGTTGCCTTGGGAGCCGGTGTACACGAGCCCACTGGACGATGCAATGGACAAGATTTGACCATCTTTTTTAAGTACGGAAGAAATGCATCTGTAAGTTGTGTGAAGGTCATTTAGTTTGGTGGGTGTGGTGGAGGAGAGGTGGTGGCGTTGTGGCGGTGGAGGCAGAGAGAAGAGAGGGTTTAGAGAGATCGCGGTGGTGCTCAGCCGTGGGGGTACGCATGGGGGTTCTGTAAACGGTGGCTCCTTATTTGAAACACTTCTTAAGAAATTTTCGCTGTGGGATCCTCTAATTGTGAAAGATGGTGCTGAATTTAGAGGCTCCTGTGTTGATGATGCAATTTCCATCTCTCTTTCTCTCTCCTCTCTCTACTGTGTGTATGGAAGGAAGATGGCAACTCTTCAATGAACCCAGAATTATCAGTAGTGGAAAGATGTTTGTATTCTTGACTATTGCAACTCATTTCTTGTGCGAAATTAATGGGTAAATAATCAAATACTGCAATAACCAAATAATTAATGCACCAAATAAATGACTCAATATGCCTACATTCACGACCCAACTCCAAATAATCTTTCATTATAATCAACAATAATGGATACATCGTTTTCTTCCCTAGATAACACAAGAGACTACTACATCAAGAATAAATATTTTGGCAAAATTTATAATTGCTAATAAACCGATCGAACTCTATGTAAGAACCACGACGTTTACCTATTTATTATTCACATATTTAATAGAACATATGACTGATGAAAAATTGACAACCATGCTTCAAATTAGTTCGACCTTTTTGACCCCTTCAGAAGGAACCAATTGATCGTGGTCCATGTTGGGTCACGCCACTTGTTTGGGTTGGGGAGGGAGAAAGTGGCATTGTGTGTGACGTCTAAAAGTCCAGGGGTCAAAATGATATTTTTCTCGTATATTAGTCACCCACATTAAAGTTGGGTCGTTATCAGTTAACTAATAACATCTCTGACGAACAAGATGCTGGAGAGAGCACAATCGACGCGGCGCCCATCGCGATGGCGGAGGAGAAACCGGAGACGAATCCAAGACCTGGAAGCACATATCCGTCTCAATGCGGATCTCGAACCGCCTAACCCGAACCACTTACCTCTGGCTCATTCTCAATTTGGGCCTAGTCATCATCGTAAATTCGTAATACCTTCTTTAACGAAGCATTATCGCGATGTGGTCTGCATCTCCGTCTCCTTCTCGGATCAAAAGTGGACCGTTTTAAAAGCTTCCCCTAAAGAAACTTGTTAACTAATTTTTAATCATGTGACTCTAACTTATTGGAAGTCTAAAGAGCTGAAGTTAAGCTACCCCCATTTCTTCGTATGCTGATTAGTAAATTTCAGATTTATTAGGTAGTAGTACAATGAAATCTTGAAGCTTGATTTTCTTCGTTGTATAAATAAAAACTTTGAGAGTTTTCTTAATTTCTGGTTACTTTTCAGTATTGACTCAAAGAATAGTGATTGCGTGTTATTGTTCTTTGTCACTTTCTCATTTGTTTGCTTGTGGATTGGTTGAATCAGCATGCCTTACGTTTAATTCAAAGATTATGTCATTTTGTTATTTAAATGGAGTCATCTGGTGAAAGATTATTTTTTTATGTTCTGTGCCTACTCCTTATCAAAAGGCAGATCGAGACATGGAAAAACTGTTCCAAGGATTTGTTTAAAGGTCTCGAGGAATTTGTTCCAATATATGAGACACGACCGACGACCCGTCGAGGTCTCAAGAATAACATGTATGGTATGGGTTTCGAGTCTTTCGACCACATCTTTGGGCTTTGGTTTATTACACAATGGCTGAAGCCAGACTTGATGATTGAGAGTAGCGCTTTTAAGGGGCATTCAACATGGGTTTTAAGGCAAGCGATGCCAGACACACCAATTGTGTCACTTTCACCTCGCCATCCCGGGAAGTAGCTTAAGAAAGGGCATGCTTATGTTGATGGAAATTGCACTTACTTTGCCGGAAAAGGACTTAATAGATTTCTGAAGCATGGATTGGGGCATAAAGATGGATAAACATGGAATCAAAGGTCTCAATTGAGTTCTTGTTTTCTTTGATGACCACCAGAATGAACTCAAAAGGTAATCTTGGTTTTGGAAATTCGACATCTCTTCTTCCTTCATTGCTTCTTAAAGCAGTAGCCATACAGTACAAGTCAGAGTTCAGTTATTCAGCATTTATTAATCTTAATAATCCACAACATTAAATTCCTTAGCTTTTAATTGGCTGCCAATTTATAAATGGTTTATAAAATATAAGTCAAAATCAACCTTTAATTTCAACCACATATTCATAATTATTACTCACTTATTATCCACACAGTTCCACCGCTATTCCTCTAATTTTTATGAATTTGCCAATGGATGGTTGATAGCTTTTTTTTATGTTTCAATTTGATACTGTGATGTGCAGATTAAAGCAAGCCCTGAAAGCTGGTCTCAAACATCTTGTATTTGAGGACAACTACGATACTGGAACAAGGGGACCACGCGATCAATTTTATATAAGAGGTTTTCTCTCTTTCACTACATAATTTGTAAATCCCGACTGCTATACATGTCTTGACTACTCATTAGTTGTTCAAAAACATGCCGTTAGGTCAGCTTAAATATTTTATATATCAATAATTCTATTTGTACAATCTCGGTTGACAACCCCTCACATGCGTGCGGCGTCCGCATGTTTAAAAAATTGAAAAATAAAAAGCGGACCCCCCATGTGAGAGGTTGTCAATCTCGGTTGTACACATAGCATGACTCTTTATATATATCCAAAATTCGGTCTTGTTGATTTTTGAAACGAAAATTCTATTTGGCTAACTCGGGGAGACACATAGCATCAGTGTCTTGTCAGCACATGCATCACTTTTCTTATGCATTCTGTTGGCATTCTTCTATTTGACATTCAATTTATTCATGGTTACTTCTGCACATATTTATGCATTTCTACGCTATGCATGTTTAGCAGTTTAGATCCTTGCATACTACATTTGGATGAACGGTGAATCCAAATGTAGATTCATACTCTATGAAAGGCTAGATATTCCTCGTTGATCATCGTTCCTGATCATAATATTTAACAATATTTATGAGTTAAGAAAGGCAATATGAGTGTTCCCTATCATTTTTGTCTATCTTCGTTGCAAAATTGCGGAATTCTTTGTCCCAATCATTGAAATATCAAGCATGTTCTCCTATCATAAGCAAATTCATTAATCGCTTGATATAATATGCACAAGAAAATAAGAATGTATAGATAACATGTCAAAGGGTGGGGCGTGTTTGGCTAATCTTAAAAGAGGTTACATTTAAGCTCCTTTTTTGCCACAATTTGTTTTCCAAGGTACATTTTTTACTGAACACATTTTTTTGTGGAAAGTCTTACGCTTCACCACAGTTCCTTAATGTTATAGTTCAAATAACTCCTTGTATTAAATCAGGTTCACTGCTCAAAATAAGTTTATTATTAAAAAATTATGTTTCGACCAGGTGGTGACCATAGTTGCTTTGGATTTAGCGATGAAGCTATGCTACGATTTAGAAGGAAGAAATTCCGGGAGAAAGCAGTCGACATAGAGGAACTACGTGGACTGGAAGAAACGTGGTGGAGTGTAAGAGGGCAAATGCAGGGCAATTTTAACCACAGTAACAAGGAAATTACGGTACTCTGAACATTTTCAAAACAGCAGGTTTGTAGAGTCGGTACTAGACCTTTACAGGGAGCTACCCCCAGAGACCGGGCCTTCACTGACTCATCAGAACAGATATGATCCTGCATGTGCACCAAATCCTATTGTCGAAGACAGTAGATATGGCTTATTTCAGAGGTTTGGGTTATCTGGACTTGATACTTCTGTATTTAACGGATACACTCAAATGGTACACCTCCAGGTATCAGAACAAGATTCTTAATTTTAGCATATCTAGAATTTTAAGGTTGCAGTGCATATAGTTTTGATTCTGTTAATATAAGGTTCATTCTCATTGCTGTTCAATTTTGTTCTCTGCTTTCTTCCTTGACTTTTACAGCATTCCTTGAATTTTTTTCATTTGTCATGGAATTTGGCAATTGACAAGCACAAGACACAGCATTGCAATCAAACAAGCAATCCATTTACACATCAATTTGAGTTGAAGAATACATATTCAGAACTTATACTACTAGCAAAACCTTTGGACTTACGACTAATATTTCTGCTCGGAAGCAAGTACTTCCAACAAGACATACTACATCTAAATTGAGATAAGTGATACAGAAAAACCCTTTGGAGCTTCACGAAATCCTCATTCTGAAACCTCATGCCTAGCTTTGGTTCTTGCACTTCTGCATGGCCCTCGGAGCTGCAAACAACGTCAATTTATTCATTTCAAGCACTGTCCATGAGTTTATACGGAATTCAATGCCTTTCCACCGTTGGTGAATGTGATTAAAAAGTGCATTGCTCTATCTATACAGGAGACCGAAAAAGATAATCAGCTGTTAGTCGTACCTAGACCGGTTGCATCTGAGCCTTTCATGATCCTTAATCTCTTGCAAGAATCAGTGAACATCCTAAAAGCAAAAGAGAAGAACTAGTAAATTCTTAATGCTTAGGATATAACATTATGAAACACTGAATTGATACAAAAATAAAATAGAATCTTCAAACTAGTGCAGAAAATGTATACTAAGTTATATAGAACCAAGACTTACTCCCATGGAACATCACCAACAAGCATCCAGTCACCATCCTTATCTTCATACGTCAGCACGTATTCAGAGCCATCAAGAAGATCCTTTAAGCAGTTCTCTCTAAGATGCTCTTGCCCGGGAAGTCCATGAGACGCATATTGCCCTGGATCAAAATCATGCAGGAAAATGAACCTTCAATAAGAGATTAAGCCTATGTTTGGCTCATTGTTTCTATGTATATATAAAAGCCTTGGTCAAAAAACATTTTTAGACAAACTACTTTTTTTTCCCAACAATTCATAGGATGCACAAATACTACCCACTTCTCCACCACTCATTTGCCCACTCAATTCAGCAGAATTTTACTTAATTATATTAGTTAACCGAGCAATTTTCACTCAATTCATAAACGATGGCAAAATATCATGCCGGGTTCAAAAGATGCTGACTACCAAATTCACTCTGTGACACGTGAAAGACATGAAGCTAGGTCACAACTATTAGCATGTTTGGCTAAGTATAAAAAGTTCACTTAATAAGTAAGTCATAAGATAAATAATTCTTTTAGCAGTCAAAATAGAAAAGAGTAACTTACTCAGCATATTTGGAAACAAAAATTTACTTAAAGGTGGCTTTATAAGATATAGCCAAACACACTAGAACTCAAAAACCTGAAATCGTCAATTAACTTTAAGTTGGAGGAAAGTGTCATCATGGGCAGAACTCAAGAAACATGAAACAAAATTTCAGATGGACACATATAGAAGTACTACACAGTCTGATACGGACTAGAAATTTTGGTGATCACCCTATACAAAAACAGATCTCATGAAAATCACATATGCATGTATTTACAGCATACAAATACGCAAGCAGGCAGATATAAAGACGTGCTTGAGCAGCAAGAGAGGGAGAGTACCAATGGTAAAGCAACTAAACATTTTCCCAAGAGCAGAAGAAAGCTCTGCATAGCTGCAATAGGTATTAAGATCGATCTTCCTCAAATATGGAGCACCATCCATGCTAACCTTCACGTAAAGGCAGCCTAATCCTGATTTTCCCTCAACGTCAATGTTGTTTTTAGATAAATTGGTGGCTAGGGTGTTCTTCCGGAAAGATCGAATTGGTGGCCATCCCACCACTTGTGCCCTGTTAAGAAACATAAGATTATTATTTATTCAGTTAAAAAGAAATTATCAAGAAAAACAGAAGAATAGAAAATGGCTTTGCTAATCGATGTGAAGAACGAATTAGGTTCTAGAAGTACCGGATTCTTCAAGTTAACAGTAAACAATTTATAGATATAAATATGATTCAAATAAATAACAGGGACGTGGATTATTTTACTGTTTAATTACTGATGATAAAGAGTGAAGAAAATGAAGTTCAAGTTCAAGATAATGCTATTTGGAGAACTGAAAATTGATAGCCAACAAGAAGAAAAGAAACATAAACAAATTTTAACACACACACACACACACACACAAAGATAATAAGTACAAAGAGTTTAAGAGAAAGGCTAAACTCACTTTGAAGCAGGAGCAGTACTGTTATTTTCATTCTTTTTCTCCTCAACAAGCTTTACAGGATTAGGGTTTCCAATTTCTTTCCCAGAAGGTCCAGCTAAAGAACATTGCAAAGTATTAGTATTTTCAGAACCACTATTTCTCAATTCAACTTCAGATCCGCCCTTCAGAGAAAACCCCCATTTTCCAGATCCATCAATAGCATCAGAAAAAACCCGTTTAGCACCTGAAACGAAGTTCTTCAAAGGGATTTGTGAAAACCCATTATTGCCCTCATCTTTCAAATCTTTCCCAAAAAGAGAAACCACAGTTCCAGCCTTTTTTTCAAGAAAATCTGAACCAGGTAACCCCAGTCTCAGCTCAGTTTCTTTGAGGTTCAAAACACTGTTTTTCTCACTTTCTGTAGAAACAATGGAGGAAGAAGAAGGATTTTCCATTGAAGAAGGCTCTGTTAAACCTATATAATCATGTTCTTCAGGGAAAGACATCAAATTTAGCTGAAAACAGAAGGCAAAAATGAACACTAAAAGAGAAATCAAGAAAATTATTGAATGATACTTGAAAATACAGAGAGTGGGATTTTTTTTTTCTGCTTTGGTGTCCCTCCAAAAAGGGGCTGGTGCTGGTTTTTGTTGATGCAGAAAGGAAGCTTCTTCGGCCTCTCTGTATCCCTTTGCCTTTGTTGAATCAATGAATTTTTGGAATAGTTTAGGTTTACAATAAGCAACAATTATTCCATTTGCTTCCTTCAAAACGGTATAATATAAGCATTGGTAGAATATATTTTGCAATTTCAGCAGGATTACAGAAAATGTCTATACAAAAAAGCTGTTGGAAAAAATGAATATATAAACTGACTTTGGCATGATTTTTGAGTGGGACTCGTTTGGCTAATTTGGAAAATCAAGATTGTTTTGTGTTCTCCTCCATGAGTACATCGAAATCATATATTTACTTGTCAAATTGATGTTCGAGTGAATGAGAAATTGAAGCTCAAAGTGTGCAACTTAAAAGGAATTTATATTAATGGGAAACTAAAAAAAAAAAATATGTTTGTCTCACATAAGAAGGTAACGAAAACTAAAATCACTTTATAAATGATTACGTTTTAGAATGGTGTAATCATAAAGGTTCTCTCCACGTGCGCGTGTAGGGGTGCAAATCATGGACCGAAAATTCATCTGCATACTCACTCAATAATATGATATTAAAATTAATTATTAACTTTAATTTAGATTTAAATTTAGATATTAATCCCTACTGAACATGGGCTTATTTATATTATCAATTCACGTCCAATTCATATATTCTCAATCCTTTTTTTATTCATTGTATATCTGATATTTTTCTATTACGTTAATCTTATGATTATTTTGCCATTCAACTACTCAATATTTGGTACTATGTAGTTAAATACGCTTATCGTCGTTAAGTATTGACACACCTATCCTATCATTCAAAGTATTAGCACAGTGTACTCCGATTTGTAATGGGATTTGAGCCCAAACTACTTTTTAGGATGATAGATAGGACGATTTTCATATTCAATATTATCTAATATTGTATAGTCCAATATTATCTAATCGAAAAAAATTACTTTTTGGTTTTAGTTTTTTAAGTACAAGAAATATTTGAAAAATGAAAATGTATGTGTCCCAACATGAAAAGAAAAAAAAGTAGCTTTAACTGTGTTTTGTCACCTTTTCCAATCCGGCAAAAGTGCTAAACCTACCGACAACTCAATCAGAATCATCGGCCAATGCCTTTAATCATTATCCTTAATTACCTATATTAATGAAAATGTTAGGCTAACATGCGCGGTTTTTTCTGAGGCTTGCGTCGATTAACGAGCGGCGCATGTTAGCGAATGGAATCAAAATGGAACCGCACAGAATCGTTTCGATGGTGATAGCATATGACAAAGGCGGGCGATTAACCGCATAAAGACAGCGATCAATCGCAAGTAAAAGCGAAGAAACAAAAAAGGTTCAGTAAATCTGCCAATTTTGAAAGCTAGCTGCTCCGAGAATTTCTTGGATTTCACCAACAAAACAAAAATTTGCAAAATCAAGAGCACGATTTCGTTTCCACTTTCCATCATAAGTTGCTTCCTTAGAAATTAAAATACTATTCAAGTTTGGTTTGGTATTACCGTAAATTTTAACCGAATAAGTTATGTGCTGAAAAAAGAATCAGGATGGCTTATAAATTTCAGAATGGATGGCTTATACACGTCAAACATGTTCGAAGTGTGATAAAATTAGGTATTACAAACTTGTAAGAGTAATGCTATTAGTGATTTAATGCATAAATGCGATAATTTGTATTGCATCGTGCATCAAATAATTAACCGTCACACGTATGTGACGTATAACGAATTAACGATTACGATAGTAAGTAACTGCAAATAACATTATTCGACTTGTACTAGCATAATTTGATTCCGATGACAATATGTCGAGTTCAACTACTCCAAATGAGAATTCTTGATACTTCAGTGCTTGATTTATTGAGTTTTTGTTCTACGAGTAATTTATAAGATGTATAAGTGACACGAAACTCAAGTTTTAAATCTATACAAATTCTAGTAATATGTTTTTTCATTAATATTTCAGCAATTACATTTGAAGATTTCTTCCACCTCTGACACCAGAGGCGATTCTTTTCTACCCAATATTTGACCATAACGATATAGGGATCCGGTGAATTGAAATAGCAACTATGTATTCACCATGGAGTAGCAATTTCAAACTCGACAATGAGTATGGATGTACCCCGCGACAATGAGTGTATATATATATGTGTGTGAGATTGTTCGAGACAAGGAAATATTCAAGTTTAATTCGTGGGAACATAATTAAACTTTAAAAAAAGTAAGAAGAAGAAAACAAAAGGGAAAACGAAATTCAAAGCAAGTGAAAACACTTTCTCCTTAAAACAATATTACCCTGCAACGATGCTAAAGGACTACGACACTTGTCTTTCAAGATACAATTTGTGATAGAAGTATTTCAAACTACAAACAACAACGAACTTGGAACGAAGTATTCTCTCTACACGAATGCAGTTTTAAAATGACTTTTGGAGACTATTTTGCAAGAGTTTTTGATGTAATGTTCAATGCAAATAATATGAGGTGCATAATGAACGTCCAAATGATCTTTTTTATAGGAGAGGAAATGTTGTTAGTGAACTGTCACACTCCAAACTCAGTAACATTTGCAAAATTTCACAATATTTGTTGTCGCTCGCATCTTGCTTAAGCGACAATGACACCTTTTCATCAGAGCTTCTCTTATTAGCCGTCGTGAGACGTCACTCTCATCACTCGAGCTTGAGTGATGGAAATAGTCATTTCCCAGCTCGGGCATCCCCTTTTCTATCCAATTTTGGATCACAATTTCTTATTCATTCGAAATTAATTTTGAGATTTCAAATATACTACGACGATCTATTTAACGAGTAGAACAAGTTAGTCTATTTATATTTATAATTTGACTATCGAATCAAATCCGAATATTTGATTGAAGTTAACACAAAAATCATTTTTTCACACTTAATTTCATTCTCTAAACCAAATTCCAATAAGATCTAACCATCTCACAATTCTATTTTCTTTCTATCAAAATAAAATGAACCACCCAACATGGTTGATTTATTAAAATTAAACAAATGTAAGCCAAAAAAGTCGCGCGCAACATTATAATTTCTTGTTTGATAAAGCTTTTGTTTATTAAAAAGTTAGTCATACTTTATTTTTAATAGTACATTTCACTAAATCTATAACTTTTATCCAAATCTCACTTTGCCTTTCATTGAACCCACAAAACTTGATCGTCTTAGCAACATCGTCTAAATTGAAATTATTGTTGATGTAGATTTATTCGAACAAACGCTAAAACATCATAAATCTTGCTGCAAAAGCTGACACGAGCTCAAACGTAAAACAATTCAGCATTGTCTCCTGTACTATTTCTACAGTTTCCTCTTTTTTACATTTTCTTTACCAGGCTGTATCTACTGTAATTATGCTGTAAATCCCAAAAGTAAACAAGCGTGCGGATTTAATCGAACGGCCTCTATGAGGAGACTGACTGAATGGCTGAGATTTGTGCACGTCATTATGTGCGGTAGTTAGGGGACATAACGGCTCCAGTCCGTTGAGTTGACGACAGTGAACTGCAATAATTCAGATATTGACCTAACTAACCCTACTTTTCTTCTTTAAGTAACGTTCTTGACTGGTACTTACCTGAAACCGGTTGCTTATTAGAAAAATATATATATATTTGAGCTAATAATTGATCTTTTACAATTAAGAAAGCATTAATTGAAAAAATAATTAGTGAAAGAGCAGGCTCATCTTATGCCCCTGTTCGTGTACTATTATTCAATAAAAATAAGTTTTGAAATAATAAAATTTTTGAATAATGTATAGTTAAAAAAATCAGTTTAGATATAAAATATTTTATCGTGAGAATATGTAGTTAAAATTAAATTTGAAATGATGATAGACATATGGAAGATGAATAAGAACTCGTAACCAAGTTCAAATTGAGAATTCCAAAACTTGAGTATTGTTTCCTATGTGGGCTTTAATTGAGATTTGAAAATAACTGGGTGGGGTCTGCTCTCAAACATCATCATGGTTTAGACATGATCATCACGTCCCCTCGAACAGTGACGTCTTACGTCCATCTTCTTTTAATGAGAAAGATTAGAGACTTCATCGAGATCTTCATGTTAGCATGTTTACTAACATAACCTTGAAATCTATAATCATCGCAATTAATTGATGAGCACTCCTTCTATTTGATCTTCAACTTGTGTTAAATGAAATTGGAAATGACAAAAAGCAATAACCCTATAGTTATCTACATTGTTCCATGACATCAAAAGTTTTATAATACAAATCATTCTTAGCCTTAGTATTAAAAAATATGTTTATTTATGAATTAAAAGAAAAAAAAAAAAAAGAAACAAAATCCACAATAATCTTTATCAGTGGATCTCACTGTGCTCAAATTTCACTTTTACCAAAGTTGGCTTTGAACTTGACGCGGTTGACTCGACCTTTTCAACCCTAAGTTGGGTTTGGAATGAACTTTGTTCCATATACAATGTATGGTAAAAGAAACTTTAAGTCTATTTATTCTTTCCTTTATTATTTAAAAGGATAATTAAAATTTAGATAATAAAATAATTCGACGTGTGTTAATATTGAAATTAAAAAACGTAATTCATAGTTATATAACCGTCGCACGAGAACTTTGACGACATAGACTTGCTATCTTTCCTTGATGGAAACTAGAGAGAATTTAAGGGGAAAAAAATAGTATGATATCGTTTTAAGAGTAACAATATGCGTCTAGTTTTGTGAAACAAATATGAATTAAAAATTAAAAATTTAAAAATTGTCACTAGTTATATCACCTACCGTCCAATTCATTATCCTAAGCTTGTTAAAATAATTACTATGATATACTTAAATTAATTGTCACTTTAATTGATTAGAATATGATCAAAATTAATTTTTTAGGTCAAGTGACGGAAAAATGGATAGGAACCATCCAAAAGGATCTCAGATGCAATGGTTGAAAATGTTGGGGGTAACGACTGCAACAAATCAAAAGTTTGGAAAAAGTCTGCTAATATTTCAAAGATTTGGGACTTCAGCTGCAATTATCCCTAGAAATAATGATAGTCTAAAATCTGGATACTCAACTTACTAAACCAACAAGACGAGTGTCGAAATTGAATGCAATAAATCTCATCTCAACAGGCGAATAATATTGACACATTTTTAATAGCTTTAGAGCCAGGGGTGGAGTCAGTGACAATTTTTTTTTTCTCTTTTGTACTGTACTAATATTTTTACTCGTGAAATTTTAAATTAATTTAGTCTAGGCTAAAACCTCCTCCTCCCCCGCCCCCTTTTCTCCTTTGTATTGAACAATATTGACACGTTTTTAATAGCTTTAAGCCCTTTTTGATTGCAACGAATTCCATGAAAAATATCACATCCAAGAAAAATGAATTTCATTTTGACCATTTGATTACAACGTGAAAATGAAAATCGAATTTCAAGGTACAACCACTTTAAGCTATATTTTCTTAGTTTTCATGGAAAATGAATTCCTATGAATTTGGTGAATTTTTATTTTCTAACTAATATGAAATTGGAATTACTTTCCACATTTACATATCAAACGGACCCTTAGAGTCAAGGGTGGAGCCAGAGACAATTTTTTTTTTTTTACTGTACTAATATTTTTACTCGTGAAATTTTAAATTGACTTGGGGCCATCTAGGTCTCGCTGCCCCTATTCAGAATCGTCAACATAAATTCTTTTATTTTTATTATAAACGTTTGTTTATTGCTATCAAAAGATCAACTTAAAATTTCGTGTAGAATCTAAAACCTAGCCATACTTTCCACATTCTCATTATTTTACATCTCTATCTATTATTCCATGGTTGAACATAGGATAAGATTGTGACACTTAATGGAGGTCCTATTCTCTGCTGCCTACCATTGCTACAGTATCCTCAACTTGCCACCTACTTTGCTAAACTAGTACAAAATGTTATTGGTTTGCCTTTTTATTAATAGGGTATTATAGTCGATTCGGGACCTTTGATTCAAGTTAAACTATTATTCCAAAATTCTGTATGTTGTGGAATGCCATAACAATAAGACGTGGTCTATCTTGATTCTGATCAATGGGTCCCCACCGTTGGATGGAGCACTGAAGTTGATGTGCACTCATTGTAAGTTCTATTTTCATAGTCATCTTGGGTAGGGAAAAGAAAACNTGCCACCTACTTTGCTAAACTAGTACAAAATGTTATTGGTTTGCCTTTTTATTAATAGGGTATTATAGTCGATTCGGGACCTTTGATTCAAGTTAAACTATTATTCCAAAATTCTGTATGTTGTGGAATGCCATAACAATAAGACGTGGTCTATCTTGATTCTGATCAATGGGTCCCCACCGTTGGATGGAGCACTGAAGTTGATGTGCACTCATTGTAAGTTCTATTTTCATAGTCATCTTGGGTAGGGAAAAGAAAACATCCACTTTGTAACAAAATGGTCACTGAAGTTACAGCAAAATAACAAAATGGTCACTAAAGTTCGAAACTTGCATAAAAGGTCATTCAACTTTCAGGCACTTAAAAAAATGGTCACTGAGGTAGGTTTTTGGACTTTTTTGTTTTAATTGAAAACTAAATTAACAGAACACGGTCCCTTCAAAATGGAAGAACTTGAAATGCAATTCCCTTTTTATAAAACATCAAACCCTATTTTTTTCCTCTCTTGATCTTGAGAAAGGGCGATTTTGCCCCTTTTTCCACCAAAAATGCATCCCAACTCCGGTGAGCTTCGGCCACCAAAGTCGCCGGACATTACCATCGGTCGATAGCCCTCAACTCCAGCTTCACATACCACCAAACATCACCTAATTCCAACAACTACAGCGGCCGAAATCTGTATACAAAGATCACTGCCTTCCAAACTGAAAATCGTCGGGAATCATGCTTCCGGCTACCCCCATGGTCGGAACCCACCTCCAGCCAACTGCCCTTCACCAGGTGACCACACTCATGCCAACAATTCATTACAAACAACAGCAAAAAAATGTCAATTGCAACGAAGAAATTTCACCAGTCGGGAACATCGCGACACAGCCAGCGAAAATTCGAGTCTGCTAATTTTGATGAATTAATGCTGGTGCAAATGGTTAATTCAATGAAGGAAACATCTATAGAGGTTAGTAGCATCATAGGGTAACCAATCAACTGTCCCAATTAACAATCAAAACTCTGGATTGATTTTGTCAAGTGAAGTTGAGCGTGAAGGAGTTGTGTGTGATGAAATTGATGATGGTTTTGTGTGTATTGTCCCAAACTCTACCATTCCTACCTCTATTGAAGGTCATAAGATCATAGGTCCATTGCCAATTGAAAGATTGAATGATCAATCGAGCCCCAATTTTGCTTCATTCC
>CAIGRH010224743.1:0-15794 GCA_903798295.1 Fraxinus nigra | reverse complement strand
ATTATATTATAATTTAATATTTAATAAATTTATTTATCACCTGATTTTTGAAATAATTAGACAAATTTGTTAGTTTTGAAAAGTAATTCTTATATATAGGATTTGTGTATTGTTCCCTTCTTTCTTATTTTTTAAAAAATATAAATGGGCTTGAGTATAACCGGCTTGGGCCAACATTTGTATCAATAGACTCGCAACCAGCCCGCTTGAATTATGGGCTGATTCACAGGTTATCAGATAGATTCCGAGTGGGATATATCGAGCCCCATCCTATTTGACATCATTATGATGAAACGAGATGAATTTTGAAGCTATCGAGGCTTGAGTGGTGAAAGTAGAAAACAGTGCAAATTTTGAAGTGACAGAATAATGTTATTTAGCACTATTGATGTTACACTATCAGTATAGTCGTATACGTTATTAAATGAAATATGCAATTAAATGAATTACATAATTTCATTTTTAGTTGAAACTATCACATAATGATACATGGACTTGTGTTAGATAATATTATTATTATTTATAGGTTAAAAATAAAAATAACATTTTCTTTAAATTATTAAGAAAAAAAATGGAATTCGAAACGGCTCCCATCACATCAAGTGATCGGCGGTCATACGGCCAATTTAACCCAGTTTTGACTTTTTAATTTTTTTTTAAGATTTATTTCTTCTCAAATTTATTTTGAATAGCACATTTTCGCCTCAATTGTCTTCGATTAAATCAATTTTTTTTTAAGATTAATTTTTAATCACGCGTCATTGAAATAAATATTTTATACATAAACTCAAATCGTTTTCATATTTTTAAGGATTAAATACACCAATGACCATACAACTTTATATTTAGTATCATTATGACCATCTAATTTGATTTTGTTTTACTGTGATCATCCAATTTTATATCATGACCATTCAATTTGATTTTATTTCACTATGACCCCCTAATTTCATATAACATTTCATCATAACTACCCAACTTTTTTTTCACCTTTTCTAAAAGAGATAAAATGGTAAATTATTGCCTCCACAAAACCAGGCATTAGATTCTAACAGATTTTTATCTCAAGAGCGGGTCAATTTCGAGTACACGTTTAAATTGCTGTATAAGACATTGACAATTTACCTCGACTTTTCCAAGTCCATGCCCGTTGTTGTTGCTTTGCCCGCGAGAATGGGTGGCTCGGCACGAATGGCACGGGCCAGGGATAAATCCATCTGGAGAGGTGAATTCGACCGGCTCTCTAGGCTCACAGTCCCGACCAAATAGCCACAGAAATACAAAGTTTAACCCCTTGGGATGAACTACTAGATACACTGAAAGATCTAAAGCAACTAAATTCTGGTTTGAGAGGAGAAAAATTATGATCTAGCAATTGATAGAATTCTCCATTACTTCTATAGAACAAAGTGTTCGCAGTGACGAGAAAAATAGAGCGCAAACTTACAGAATATTTAATAAAATTTAAATGAAAGGAAGAACAAGAAGAATATCAAAACATTATAAAATAAACAATACATTAAAGATTCAACCAACCCCCTTTTCCGCTTCCAAGGACCATTGCATGGGTTAGAATATAACATTGATTGCTGGGAGAGAACCCCAACCACTTTTGAACTTTCAACGCTTCTTCACCTGCGCAACGCCATCAAAAAGGCCTAGTAACTTGAAGCTTTAATTAAAGGACGTGTAAACACAAGAATTGGACCATCGCATCATAACACGAGCTAGTTACTGCAATTGCTCTATAAGAAATAATCAGGAGTTCTCCGAGTTACATCAGGTTCCCCTCTCCTTGGAGCTGGCTCAAACTGCAACAGTCAAATCATAAGCCACTCAGATAATTAACCCACATTGCACCAAAATACAGAGAAAAGATCACACTCAACAACTGATATTTCATTGTTACAGATTCTCGAGGATAATTAAATGTAAAAATAGGGTAGCCACACCCCCACATGAAAGGAGGGAGAGAAGGGAACCTGGATAAACGTATGCTCTCTGTTATCATCAACTTCCAAAATGGATGCCATATTCCCACAACGATAACAATAATTTGGAGCACTGAAAATTGTGACAACCTTTTGTTCCTGAGATTGAAGTCAAATTTGAACATGACAACCCTCTTCAACTAATAGTGCAAGTGATAAACGAGTTAAATATTACTACAAGTAAACATTTACATGTGCCCAGTTGTATCCCTCCATAACCAACTGATGAGCTCTAGCAATTAGATTTAAGTTGTTGGCATGATTGAATTGCTCTGATATGTCCTGTAATAGGTAAGACAGTCCATGAAACTGATTAGATTAAAGAAGAAATGGAAACAAAAACCTCCAGTAAATAGATGAAGGTACCTGGCCAAACGTGTATCCCGCACCACGGGGGGAGATACCCCAACCGCATCGATCATCAGGGTCAGACCATAAAAGATCACACATGGGACCTTCATGTGGAACTTCTTGAACACGGTCAAAGTTTCTTACATTATCAAGGGTTTCGATAGAGGGGGACAGCCCACCGTGCAGACAAAATATTTCTGATTCAACCTATTGATCAGAACACTATCAGAATCAACTAGAATCAACTTGCAACCAAAATAAACTTACAATAAAATGAAACTGAAATTATTCAATTTTATTCCTTCAACTTAAAAAGAAAGCATATTTCTCCATTCTTGTGTTACAATTATCATCATCTGCATTGAAATTAACATTAGTTTTTATTAAAGGCTAAATAAATTGTAGCTTTTGTCCGCAATTGATACCCTCTTTTGCACTTCTACTCCCAACCTCTATTACTTCGATATTCTTACCCTCAACCTTTCATCAATTAGCAGCCTCCATCCGTATTGACAGTTTCCATCCAAAACGGTTGTCGAGTACAGAAAGAAAAACATACCCTGAACTTCAAAATAAAATGAAAAATAGAACGAAACTAAAAAAATGAAAAAAGAACTGTCTTCTCTGGCGACAATTTTCATCCCTCGCAGCACCCTGCCGCCAACCCTACCCCAAGCAGCACCCACCACCACAATTGATGTTTCAAAGACATTCAGAAACCATAATGGATGTTTAAACAAAGCTCAATCTTTGAATAAATTCCCCATAAAAAAACGAAGAAGTTTCAGCTCGTGAAAAGAATCCTGACACGATCAAACAAGAAAATGAAATGAAACTGAAAGGAAAAGTAAGAATGCTAATTATTAATTCGTGAACTTCCGAAAATTTTAACGTAAAGAGGCAGGCCAATTTTGATATAGCAAAAGAAAACAAAAATAGAAGGAACATGAAAAGATGATACATTGATGACAACAAAACGAAATAAATGGCATTAATGGTTAGATTAGGTGCCCGGTGATTGGTTCAATGTTCAACGCAGATCTATGTTTATAAAATTTGTGGTGGGTGGAGCTGAGATATCTTAATTTTTTCCATCAATTAATTATCAAAACCCTAACCCACAACCACATTGTAATGGATAAATGGTTGTTTCGATGCCCAGGTGATTGGTTCATTCTTCACTGCAAATGGATATAGTTCAATGAACTTCAGAGTGAGTATTGTTGTTTGGAAGCTTTCTCCAGACGAAATAGCAGATGATTTGAAATGAAGAAAGAGAAGGGCAAAGGATGATGGATCTGGCTATTACTGAAGGATGTTCATTTTATCATTGTATTCTCCGGATCTGTTAAAAAGACTTCGCCTCCGGCAATGGACACAAACCTCTACGGTGGTAGTTGGGGGCTTGGGGGAGGTAGAGAACTGATGGAATGTGCGTGTTTGTAGTAAGGAGAATGAAGGGAAGGGTGAGGGAAATAAAGTTTTAATTTCAATTTATTTGTTTCTTTTTTCAGTTTTTCTATTTGATTGAAGGGTAATTTTGTCTTTCTACACTTAAAGAGTCAATTTGGAAACCAGGATCACTAATTTTATAAAAGGCTGAGCGTAAGAATGCCAAGAAATAGAGATAGGGGATAGAAGTGCAAAAAGTGGTAGTTGGGGCTGTAGCAATTTAGTCTTATTTATGGAGCATGATTTACAAATATCTAAACCTTTTCACTTTAGTCAACCAATATAGCAAATTGCGTGCGATATCCTTCACAGGAAAGTAGATGGTAATAATCAGCAATTAACTTTTCACAGATATTATAAGGAAGGACTTCAATTTATTTGAAAACAAAATACATTAAAACGTGAAATGCCAGTCACCAGAAAATTTTACTAACCAATGCAGTCAAAGGGAAGTAGTCAAATAAGTCCGTGAAAGTCTTCCAAACATTAGCATTTCCATACCTATACATCAAACAGCAATATCAATTTATTAATGACAAAATGCCGAGAAAAAGGTAGGAACAGATTTATGTAAAGAACTCAGACTATACAGTGTGTCTAGAAGACCCCTGGTATTAAAATTGCATTTAGAAACTCATGTAAAGAACTCAGACTATACAGTGTATCTAGAAGACCCGTGGTATTAAAATTGCATTTAGAAACTCAGTATGCAATTTTACATAATCTTAGAATTATGCATGTAGCACCCTAATCAGGGAATGGTAACTTGGGTAAAATTCCAAGTCAAATTTGTATTTCATGTAGTCGAACCTGCAGTCTAGCAAAGAACATAAATCATATGAGCCACATGTCCATGTGCATATGCAAGTGTGTAGGCAGGATTGTGATCAACACAATGCACCTGATTACTATCTAAGTCATTTAAACCTAGATATACCCAGAGTACTGGCAAACTTAGCAACTACATCTGCGGCCCACATCCAAGAGCTTTGTCCATTACATATTATTGTTCAGCTGTGCACTCTATCTGACGCTAAATATAATTGCACAAGCTTCCCTGTCATCTTCACCTTTCAAAAAATCAGAATTTTCTTAATAGCATGCAAGAGCATCACGTAACTAAGTTGACGTATAGGATATTTTACATGAGTATATGATTTCATCTTATTTATGAATCTATGCTACACGCATGCAAATATATGTTTACCCCAGGGTAAATATATCATGGTGATGCTATTAAGAACATCTTGACATTGAGAGTTTTCTAACAAGAAGTCTCTGCACTTTCAGCCACTAGGGCTAGTCAAATTCATGATTTGAATTTTAACATCCCAGGTTTTGTTCAGACTGACTAGTCAAGAAGATTAAGACATTTTTTCCGCTGATGAACTGCTATAATAGACCCTCTACAACTAGTGTTTTGCTAAAAACATTAGTATTATGCATAGGTTTTGCTTCTTTAATGCACAATACTTTCAGTTTGCTGTACAGGAACATGAAAGGAAGATTAACAATGACAATTATCTGACAACCTCAATAGATAGTATTTTAGTGAATATGAAACATATAGCACCCAAATTATTTGTCCTCTGTAAATTATCAGAAGAAAGGGGGGTGCAGTGCAATTAAATTCAAAAGAAAAACCAGTAGAATGGTGGTAATATAAATCTAGTTTAAATCAAAAATCAGGCAGGACATCAAGAACTCACTTCCGCAGGCATTCATCATAAAATCCATAGACCTGCGTAATCTGCAAGCAGAAGAAACTAATATTTAGTTTTGGAATTCAAAACATATTTGCTCATGACATTCATTCAACTAAACAAGAAAAAAAATTAAAGAAATAAAATGCTAAGTCATGGCATAGTGAAAACAATGTTTAAGAGGCTCAATCGGGTACCAAAGCATTTCACTTATTTAAGGTTGGTTTGTAAGCACCAAGGCATTTCGAGGCACAAGTCTCAAGAGAAGCTAATAAAATAATTCAAAAGAACATAAAATTACAAAAATATGCTCATAATAAACCATAAACGATCTTATATCTATAATAAAACAACTTCACGAACGCAAGAAAGAAAAAGAAAACAACAAAACACCGTATAACATTCTACGTCATACAAAAAATAACCAAAAAAGTTGATACCAATAACAAAAAGCCTGAAAAAATAAAAAGAGTCATACCTTAGCCACCCCAAGGTCTAAGACTCAGAAAATAGGGACATAAGCCGTGGAGAAATGGCACACGGTGTAAGCTTTAAGGTGTTTAATAATAGTGTCATGTGAGGTGCACCTCAAGACACAAAGCTTTGAACAACTCTTTTAAAGAATGATACAAATATTAATTCCTTCAATAATAAAGTTCCAAGGTTCCCCAACAGAGGGAAACACAGAAAAATTTGATGAACTGACGAGGTAACAATAAGTCAATAACACCAGACCAAGTACAGTATTAAATAACAGCTTAAATAAACATTTAGGACCCGCTTAAGCTTGATGAACCCCTTACTTTTGACTTCAACTTCATGCAAAATGATCCGTCTGTCATTTACCAAACAACCCACCAAAGTAAACTCAAATCTAATTTGAAAAAATAAAAATAAAAACAGGCTTAAACTCGTTTTACCAGTTACATGCTCAACAAAATTTTTTCAAGAAATTCAACATGTGTTACATCGTAATTGCAGGTATCATAACCCCATACACAAGCGGAGGCACACCTCAAAATCAACAAGAGAACGGGAACCATGCAGCCATCACATAATATCATGCATTAATAGACAAGTTGTGAAGCAACTAAGTTCAATCACATCATGTTTTTAGCAATAAGTCGTGACATGTCATCATTCTTCGTTTCATCGCTGTGATATCAAAATAAAAAAGTGTACATCAAAAGTTTTTCACTGACATCAAAAGGGGCATAAGAAATAAATTAATACCTGTCTACTTTCATGATTTCCCCTAAGAATAGTAATCCGTTGAGGATAACGCACTTTCAGAGCCACTAAAAGCTGCATAAAATAAGCATATTAGTGTCTTCCACTATGTCACGGATGAATTCATTACTAAAATGCAAAGTTGCAAACTACCAAGGCTCTCATATAATCAGATATATCTGAGAGATGATAAAGAAAATAGCAAAAATGAAGAGGGAAAGAGCTGCTGATTATTTTAACCCAATTATAAAACCAAAGTTGTGGTGGTGCAACATATATTTATGGTTTAGCTTCTACTTACAGTGACAGTTTCAACTGAATAATACCCACGATCTACATAGTCTCCCATAAATAGGTAATTTGTATCTGGACACTGTCAATAGGAAAATTGAACTTCATTAGAATGCTGAAGGTGCACTCCTTACACGTAGGCATGTCTAAACATAAATTTACTGAAGAAACAGCTAAACATGAAGACAATGAACTCAACAGAGTTGACACTTCAATGAATTAGACAATCTAAAAGAAGACATGCTCTATGAACTCACAAGAGGAAATATTCCCAAAACCATTAGTATTTTGGTTTACAAAAAGGAACCAGAACTACAACAATGAATTGACAAAGCATAAATAGAGGTCCCATCTTGCTGAGAACTTATTTCGAATTGCATTCAAAGATAAGGCCCTGCTTCTGTATTTATGTCTAATAAATTCACAAAGAAGGGTCCAGAAAGGGCCTGGGGGCATGAATACAAATAGGGAGAAAATTTACTAGAGAAACAATATTAAAGTACTGGAGTTAAGGTCAAGCTTCGGTACTACCATTCACCAAAACTCTTCCATCCTATGATCCTAACTCATAAACTATGATCATGTAATCATTGACATGTGCAAGTATGAATCCATATGTTAGAAAAAAATTGAATATCCAAGCTTGAGAATATTTCAACATAAGACAATGTCCAGCTCTTTTTACTCTTTTCTTTGTATATGTGGTAATTTGAGTTTCATAAATACAAAAATATAGTGTTAACAGTGACATACAAAAAATTCTTTTTAGGGAAAAAAAATCTTGACGACGTTAAATTTCTGATTATGTCCGATCCAATCAATTTTAATAGGATCTCTGCTCATTTAAATATGACTGTATCTATAGTTGCTTCCTATCGAAAGAGAAATTACAAATTGCAAAACAACCAATGACAAAGGAGTCATTCTCATGTGTTAAAAACTCGATTATTTGACAACAAATAAACAAAATAAAAGTAAAATCATCAAAGAGGAAAATGCAGTATACCTAGCAGCAAATCTTTTTATTTCTATCAAAGACATGAAAAAGATCAACAAAACGCTAAGTTAACATTCAAAAGAATACGTCAAACAATGCCAGCATATATATTGCTTGACACACTTCAACCTGTTATGGTATCACAAGACAACCTCCTTCCTCAACGCCTCCTTTGATCCATCTCAAAGATTCACTTTTCCCCTAGCTCAAGACAAAAAGAAAAAGGAAATGTCATAGGCTACAAAAGATACCTTCCCCCCAATGCGGAAAAGTTCAGCAAGGTCATGAAATTGCCCATGAATATCACCACAAATTGTCACGGGGCTTTTGACAGGCTGCATCACAGAAGCAAAGAAATCAATAAAGCATATCTTATTACACATGTTCCTGCATGTGCTACAGAAAAACAACAAATTACTAGATGACATTTGAAATGCATAATCATGAAATATCAGCTACTTTACCATAAGTCATGACATGTGCTACATAATTATGTGCAATATTAAATGATGTTCAGTAATTTAAAATTCAAATAGGCACAATGTTTCAAGAAGTATACTTGATAAGTATTTAGAAGAGGCATGATTAAGGCATCGATCACTGCTAATTTTAATAATTTATGTTTAACTAACATAATTCATATTCTGGGGTATCTTTCATTTCTTCCTAACAGCTGCAAAAGATGCCAAGAAGCAAAGACTGAAATCCAAAAGGAAAACAAGCAATCAAAAAGTCAACTTGGACTTGTCTGCTTTATACATTTATACTAACTCATTCAAAATTTTAGGAGCAGTAGAAAGAGTACAACGCCAAAATCATTGTCCTTCAACAACCATGTCACGCAAAGAGGTGCGGCAGTTTTGATTTTCTTTCCAGTCCATTATTTTTTATATCACTTTTGCTTAAAGATTTATTTAAGATCTAAAATCTTACATCCAAGTGCACCCAGAGTGAGCATGTGCCACATTTCAATGCACCTAATTCATAATCATCACTCATAGTAATGTGGAAAGGTGCAAAAAATATTTACAAAGAGTCATTATTATGGTAAAACTCAAGTGTCTCGTTTCTAGTAACTTCTAGAAAGCTACTCTTGTTGATAATGTATGTAACAGTAAAAAAAGTAACTAGCATATCGTCTAGTTTGTACATTTTAATGTGTAACCCAAATATTATTACGAAACAAAGAAATGGAAATGCATACCTGTACATTACTTTCCTCCATTAGTATCTCTTTAGCCTTCTCACATAGAGTCCTAACCTGCATCAACAAAAGATAAATATGATCAATTCTTCAAGAAGTATACTTGATAAGTATATAGAAGAGGCATGATTAAGGCATCGATCACTGCTAATTTTAATAATTTATGTTTAACTAACATAATTCATATTCCGGGGTATCTTTCATTTCTTCCTAACAGCTGCAAAAGATGCCAAGAAGCAAAGACTGAAATCCAAAAGAAAAACAAGCAATCAAAAAGTCAACTTGGACTTGTCTGCTTTATACATTTATACTAACTCATTCAAAATTTTAGGAGCAGTAGAAAGAGTACAACGGCAAAATCATTGTCCTTCAACAACCATGTCACGCAAAGAGGTGCGGCAGTTTTGATTTTCTTTCCACTCCATTATTTTTTATATCACTTTTGCTTAAAGATTTATTTAAGATCTAAAATCTTACATCCAAGTGCACCCAGAGTGAGCATGTGCCACATTTCAATGCACCTAATTCATAATCGTCACTCATAGTAATGTGGAAAGGTGCAAAAAATATTTACAAAGAGTCATTATTATGGTAAAACTCAAGTGTCTCGTTTCTAGTAACTTCTAGAAAGCTAACAATAGCCAGAGTCCGTGAGATTTTGGCCTACTCTTGTTGATAATGTATGTAACAGTAAAAAAATTAACTAGCATATCGTCTAGTTTGCACATTTTAATGTGTAACCCAAATATTATTACGAAACAAAGAAATGGAAATGCATACCTGTACATTACTTTCCTCCATTAGTATCTCTTTAGCCTTCTCACATAGAGTCCTAACCTGCATCAAAAAAAGATAAATATGATCAATTCTACAGTTGCCACTTTTAGTTTCGATAACCAACATAAATACAGCAATAAACAAGAAGGCCAGATCAATATACATGGTTCCTTATTTGTTATAATTAAGGACAATGTCAAAGGTATTCCTTCTTCATTAAAAAAGGCCAAACACATGAGCACAGAGTGCATAGGAGAGGAAAATGTGCGGTTAATGAAAGACTGCAACTTCTTCACAAAAAATGATTATCAATGATTTTCAACATGTCATGGACATATCTACCTTAATAAAAGATATCAGAGATCTAAGATCGTAAAATTTCATACATGCAAAATGCAACATTAATTGTGATAAATTGTTTCCTTCTGGGCAAAACAAAGGTGCACAACTTTGCCAAGCAACTTATACTTTTTAATTTTCCTGTGAAGCATTCAGTATCTTCTCTGAATAATAAAAGAACACAAAGAACGAATTATAAGCTATTTTATAGCTCATTCCCTCAAGTTATATATAAGAAGATACCTTGGTCGAGCAACTAACTATAATACGGATAGTGGACAACTAATTAATGAAGACAGTACCACACAAATTTCCCATGGAGACAAGTTATCTTTGAAGTCTTTCAATAACTCTCCCTAAATCATTAAGTTTGTTCATATAAAAGTAGGTTATATCTAATGCCAATAAGTGCTAAACATGGGTTAAAACATAGTTAGAACTCCAACTTATATCATTGACTCCAATTGGTCACTAAACTTTCATTTTTGTTTCAGTTTACCCACTCTGTCCTACTGAATTAACAAAAATGATGATGTGGGATGGAAATTCTGTTAGTGCATTAATTTTTTTTCCAACTAGGAATAAGCTGACGTTGTTGGACAAGTCGTGCTTTCCAGATGCACTTCAAGAAACAAAGAAGTAAAATACAAATGAAAATAGAAAAGATGACTTGTCCAACAAAATAAGCCTTTTTCCTAGTCAGAAATAAAAGAATAAGTAAATGAACTAAACAATTTTCCAAGCAACATCATCATTTCTATTAATTCAGTGGCAAAGTGCTTAAATTGAAATGAAAATGGAATTTCAGAGACTATCTTAGGATTAAAAATATTCAGTTACTAAAATGAGACAATGATATTGTTGGGTGACTAATCGGTGTTTTTATCACTATACATCTATATTTGAAGTCTATCCACAACTTAGATTTATTAAAATGTGTCAAGATTTATTTGTCCTGTAGAAACTATTCTTAAAACATTGCAATTGAAGATTCTCTTGCATGAACCAGCTTGAAGGCTGGCAATTTCATAATGGTGTCACATTTGAACTAAGATGTGCTTTCATGTGCTTAAAAGAGTAACCCTTTATGTATTATTTTTTACAATAGCTGACGGCTTCTGCCTAATAGGTTTTTTTGGATGTGCAATAAATGCACGGTTTCAAGCAAATGATCAATAATCC
The DNA here is from genome assembly GCA_903798295.1 of Fraxinus nigra. Classification (NCBI taxonomy): domain Eukaryota; kingdom Viridiplantae; phylum Streptophyta; class Magnoliopsida; order Lamiales; family Oleaceae; genus Fraxinus; species Fraxinus nigra. Next base: position 4,277 of record CAIGRH010224743.1, on the reverse strand, counting down.
AACAGATTCAAATTTTGCTCGATGTGCTAAAATATTAACATGCCATGCCACGTGAAACAAATAAAATATCTACATTAAAAATTTGAGAAGATTTTCTTTTCCCTTCCTGCAGCCAACCTCCATCTTTCTCTTTCATTTCTCTAGGGTTCTCCTCTGGGTTGTGTATTTCATGGTCAACTCAAACTAATCTAAACTAACTCCTACATTCACGAATAAGCATGATAAATCCTACTGCATTATTCAAAAACACATAAAAAAAAAAAAGATTTTCCAATTCCCATCTGCAGGTATGCACAAATGCAGAATTTCTGCATTGCCTCACTTTTAAGTTAATACATTAACATTTCGAAACAATTGCATCAATCAAGAAAGTATCGCACATTTCTTCGTATTGTTAAATCTACTACATCTATCAGATCCATAAAAATGTGAGAGAAAAGTTACAATAACTCGTAAAAGATCTAAATGGAGTTAAAACCTCGGGCTCCGACAATGGTTTGCACTGCATAAGCTGAGCAATCTGCTCGTCCAAATTTCCATGTGTGTTCCCTGCCACCAGATCCGCACTCATTTTGCTTAATTTTGCTATTTTATATCAGATCCACCTTTCTTCGTTACGACAACGTTTAAATGTGCTGGACAAAAAGAGGTTCTTCGGGGGTAACTCCTTAACCTTATCCCGAATTTCGGGCCACGGGCACTGTGGAAAACAGGAAGATAGGTGTCTGAGAGTTTTCGTCTGTGTTGAGAGACAAGGGCGGAGGTGGGATCGAGGAGGGGGAGGTTCTGGCTGAAATTTTTCGATCTGGTTATTCGACTAAGGAAATATTTTAAATGGGTTCGTTTTGAAGGCGAGACGAAGAATGTGCTTGATTTTAGTTTTTCGTTGAAATTGATTATTCTTACTTCAAATGATAGAATATTCATTTTAATTCGTCTATTAGAAATCTTTTTATATTCTACGAGCTTGAGTTAGGGCTAAAAATAGCCTGGGAGCTCAAGCCTCAAGGCTCCATTGAACAAGTTAATGCCATGATACAAATGGCTGTTGGGGTAGCCATGGCTTCGGTGGCAGCACGGGCACCTCACTATGCTTCATTAACCCCAACTCATTCTCCAATGAACCAGTAGGTACCTCTAGCCCCAGCCACCTTAAGGATTGGAGACACTTGCAAGGAAAGAAGAGATTGAAGTCGGAAGCATGCCATATGAGGAAAACCTGCCATTTTCTCTCATCGACTAATAGGGTCTCCATCTCACTCTAAGGCCCAAAGAGAATAAAAGGCGTGGCAATTTGTTTAGAACAGATCATTTAATTTCACCTTTCATTTAGAAGCTATCTAGACTAAGGTTGTAACCCCAGTGGAGATGAATAGCATTACTCTTATCAAAATAAGATGGAGTTATTGATCCCCGTAAGCAGGCTATCCCTTTGAGAGGATGGAAGGATGAGGAGGACCGATAGACTTATCATCGAACATGTTCGCCTTATAATAATGGACATAGCTAGAAAAATCAAATGACAATAATAGTCTTTAAACTAACAACCATAATTTTTATAACTCTCACCTCTGACCTCCAAAAGCTGCTCCGTTTGATCCATAAATAAGCTAACATCTTCAATACGAGCTCCACAAAGTTTCATCCTCAACCAACACAGGACTATTAAGATAATGTCCGTGCAATATGCTGAAATTACAACAATGTCGGGCCTGACGTTGTTGCCTTTGGACACTATGTTTTTAAACCAAACAGACTTCGATTGTCGTCTGCATCAGTGGGAAGCTTCCTACTCCTTAGACAAGCTCTCCGTAAAGCAACTTCCTAAAACTCCATTGCTAAGGTTCTCTACTCAACTACTCATCGCACAAATGTTTTGACATTATGAAAACTGTTGACTTCATTTTTTTGTACCGTTGACATGGACAACAGATCTCGACTCCACTCACGTCTACGTAAGCTTGTTCCTACACACTTGGATAGAACTGTTAGTCACACGTGGCCTTCTCCAGTGGTGGGGGGTATTTATATTTGGGTGTGGGACATGCTTTAGATGTCGCCACTTAGGTGTTCGGGCACCAGGTGTGTGTATGAGAGTATGTAAAAATGGGAGAGAATAATCTTACAAAGCTTGTCGTGTTTAGAGTTGCATTATCTTTCAAATGGCCCGAGCTGTGATATTTTATAGTAGTAGAGATGAAATGGTAGTCATTGAATGAAGAGGCATGTGACTTCATCTCTCTATTCGAAGCATCCCATCGTAGGCATCATATCACACATACTAGGTCATGCATCATTTAATGCACTCTGAAAAGGTAGCCACTTTAAGACCTAGGTCTGATACCTATGTAGTAGGCTGACAAGACTTGACATTTTTCTACTACAACTTAGGTCACATCAATCATTCACATTAGATCTTTATGTAGAAGATCTATTGGGAGAAGTGAATATGAAATATGCTTATTTATGGTTAGGAGGCTTCCGCTTCGATAATGTGGGCTTCAGCTACTTACATAGCGCTTCAGCTTCAAGGCTTCGACCATTTGTATAGCGCTTCGATCTTAAGGTTTCGATCATTTATATAATGCTTCGGGTTCAAAGCTTCGGCCACTTACATAGTGCTCTAGCTTCAGGGCTTCAGCCATTTACATAATGCTTCTGCTTCAAAGCTTTGACCACTTACAGAATGCTTAGGCTTCATGGCTTTGGCCACTTACATAATGCTTCGACTTCAGGGCTTCGAGCACTTACATAATACTTCGACTTCAGGGTTTCAACTGCTTACATAGTACTTCGATTTCAGGGCTTCAGCCACTTAGATAGTGCTTTAGCTAAACTGGTGGATCACTTCTCTATTGTTGTTTTGCAACAAGTAACGCCTCGCTTCAGTCATGGAGCTTCTACTTGCACGTGGTGCTTGGAGTGAGGCATCGATTTGCCATCCTTACCTATGACTTCGGTTCGATTTTTTATGACACAGAGTGTGGGCCTTTTGTTTGGGCTTCTTCTTGAGCCTTGGTTTTGAGGTGTAACAAAAATATTAAACTCGTGTCAAGCTATATTCTCCCATCATCCCCAATGTTCATAGACATTAGTGTTAAGCTAAGTTGCGGTCCATAACACAGTCCTGAAAACCAGCCGCTAAAACAAGTGTTGACCAAAGCCAATGTCTCCACGAGAATGCTAAAAGTTTCGCGTAATTGGAGGAGTTCGGTCTCATCTTTGAATACGTGCCTTCGATCAAAGCCTATGCACCTGTTACAAGTTGGAGAATTAATTGATGTAGAAGGACTCTTCAACTTATTTCTTTGTATTAAAAATTATTGTTGTTTCCAATTCTCTTGTCAGTTCCACTTTTTTTTTTTTTCTCTTTTATTGGATTGTTGTGGTTTTGTTCCAAGGCTTGGAAGAGTAGTGTTCTGTGTCATCGGTGGAGTTACAACTTCAATTTAGATGACGCTATATAATAAACTAAATGAAATGTGAAATTAAATAACATATCTATCATTTAATGTCACATTAACGCTACCTAAACCGAGGTTACAACTCCAATGAAACTAAATAGCATTACTCGGCTTGGAAAGATGTTTGGAACTTTATTTCATGTTTATAGTTTTCAGAGCTTCAAAATTTTAAAATTTACTTCACGCGACTAAGGCTCGGTCAACTATAGTGCAAATGGGACTTCTCGAGTTCCAATCATTTTAAAGTCTTGATTTAACTTGAAAAACGTTCAATTGTGAGTTCATCAGTGCCTGCCATATGAGGATCGATTCTAGGTAATTATTAGAAGTTCTTGACGTAAATTGTTCGCCTAATCGAAAATCTCTTTCTCCTCGAGCCATTTTTCAAAAATACATTTATGCTTGTTTGGGGGAAAATACGAGTCATTGAAATTATAAATTATAATAGAAATGAGTGATAGATAAGTAATTACTAAGAATTGTATGGTTAAAATTAAAGTAAGACTTTAACATTAAATTACAATGAGATTATAATTTAAACCTAATACGCACTTAATTGTTAGTTATATATTGTTTATTTAAGCATATTAGTAATATTAATATAGGGTAATTGGCGTAAAACGTCCCTACCTACAACGGGTTTTGTGGAAAACGTTCTTACGTTTGATTTTTTGGTGCAAAACGTCCCTACCTTTATATTTTCTTGCACAAAATGTCATTTTTACCAATTTTAACATAAAATGACCATTATACCCTTCTATATAAATAAGAAAAGAAACGAAAAATAAAGAATAAATTGTAATCTGCTTATCA
>CAIGRH010224723.1:0-13738 GCA_903798295.1 Fraxinus nigra | reverse complement strand
CAAGCTGAATACGAAGCATTGATTATAGGTTTAGAGTTATTAATAGAGTTGGGAATAAAGAATGTAATTATTAGGAGTGATTCCCAATTAGTAATTTGCCAATTGATTGGTCATTTTAAATGCCAAAGTGATTATGTTATAAGATAATATGAAATCGCCCAAGAATTATTGGAAGAATTTGATCAAGTGGAGTTTCAATATGTTAACAGGATGTATAACAACTTAGCAAACGAATTAGCCCAAATNAAATCCTTTAGGGGTTTATTATAAGTTTGCTTTCTCTTTGGATAGAATGTGTACCAATAATCAAGCTGAATACGAAGCATTGATTATAGGTTTAGAGTTATTAATAGAGTTGGGAATAAAGAATGTAATTATTAGGAGTGATTCCCAATTAGTAATTTGCCAATTGATTGGTCATTTTAAATGCCAAAGTGATTATGTTATAAGATAATATGAAATCGCCCAAGAATTATTGGAAGAATTTGATCAAGTGGAGTTTCAATATGTTAACAGGATGTATAACAACTTAGCAAACGAATTAGCCCAAATGGCTTCGGGTTATTCAAATGTCCTAAATTTGGAATCCACTTGTGAATATGGAGTAATATTGCCTGTAGTACAACGGAGTGAAAAAAGGATTGATGTTCATTCCATACAAAATGGAGATGCAATAGATTGGAGGGCAGAAATAAAAAGATTATTAAAAGAACCCGACAAAGAGGGTAATATGAAGATGAGGTTGCACTCATTAAATTACATACTGATGGATGAGAAGCTATTCAAGAAACGCTCAGATGGTGTTTTATTGAAATATGTGAGTTTACAAAGGCCAAAACAATCATGGTCGAAGTACATAAAGGAATATGTGGAGCCCATCAGGCTGGCGAAAGAATGAGATGGTTAATTGTTAGGAGTGGATACTTTGGCCCAAAATGGGAGAATCGTGCGTTCGATATGCAAAAAGTTGTTTAGCATGTCAAAGGCACGACCCAATACAAAGAATGCCAGCAAGAGAAATGACACCTATTATTAAACATTGGCCGTTTAAAGGTTAGGCGATAGATTTAATAGGGAAGATTTATCCCCCATCGTCCAAGCAACATACGTTTATAATAATTGCGACAGATTTCTTCACTAAATGGGTAGAACCAATACCTTGAAAAGAGATTTCTCAAAAGAATATTATAGATTTTATTCATGACCACATTATTTATAGATTTGGGATACCTCAAACTCTAATGATAGATCATGGGACTTCTTTAAATGGAAATCAAGTGAAGAAATTCCTGAGCGAGTTTGGAATCAAGTTAGTAAACTCCATACCTTATTACGCTCAATCTAATGGACATGCATAATCTTCTAATAAGATTCTAAAAAATATCATAAGGAAGATGATAGATGAGAATGCCTGAAATTGACATGAATGTTTTAATAAAGCTTCATGGATTTACAGGATGTCACCATGTTCAAGTACCAAGGTAACTCATTTTCAACTATCTTATGGACAAGAAGCCATGTTGCCTATGGAAATCAATGTGCATTCAATTAGAGTAGGCCTGCAAAATAATTCAAGTGATGGTGAGTATGCAAAATCAATAGCCAAAAATTTATTGGAATTGGACGAGTTAAAGTTGGATGTCCTAGATAGATTACAGGTTCAAAAACAAAAAATGGCTAAGTTCTATAACAAAAAATTTATAGCCAAGTCTTTTAGCTTGGGCAATTTAGTTTGAAAGACGATACTCCCTTTAGGTAGCAAAGACCTAAAGTATGGTAAATAGTCACCCAATTTGGAAGGACCATATAGAGTGAAAAATGTATTGCCTAATAGAGCGTACCATTTAGAAGATTTAGATGGCACGAAGCATGTGAGGTTTATTAATGGTAAATATTTAAAGAAATATGTTCCTTCCATATGGGAAAGTGAACAAATAGAAGAAATTCTATGCATAAGTAAAATCAAGATGTTAAGCATACACCATGTCATTCAAATAAGTAAAGTTAGTTGGACGATTACGTCCAAATAAAATAAGAACGAAGTAAGTTCAATTAAATCTTTCATTATCAAGTATTTTCTACAAACCAATGGAGACAAGATACAAATGTTTTAGCTGCAATTGGAAGCAGACTATCATTGTTCTTCTATCAACTACTATAGAAAATGAGTAAATTGGCATTCGTCGCCCTTCTAAATGCATCGCTGCAATGACAGATGAATGGTCAAAGAAGTATTCTCAACAAGCAATTGTATCACATCAAGAACTCTCTCTGGAGATCATAAATGAAAAAAGGCACTGAGAAGACCTTCATTGACCGGAAAATATTTCCTATACCTCAGCCAAATAAAGTATCAAGGCAGATGGTGAAATGGGGAAAAGGCTAAATGGTTCATTCTTGTTGAAAATGAAGTAACTGATCTTTTTAGATATAGAAAATCAACCATTTGAAATGCCAGATGATCGAAACATATTGGTTTTGTGGAAAATAAGGATGAAGACAACGAATGTATAATAATTGTGCAATTTTATAGAGGTTTGAAGGTGAAGGGACAGAATGCAAATGACCATATACATGCATAGTAACCGAAATTGAAGGTCCACGTCTTGGAAAGAAAAGTCAGAATACCAAAAGTTTCATTCTGCATAAAGATTCCACAGGAAGGAATGTGCATGAATATGGCATAAGGTTAATAATAATTAAGGTTTTTGGGAGAGTATCAACGACTAAAGAGAATTTTCAAAATCTATACAAAGGCCATTACACAAGTTAAAGAAATGATCATTTTATTGATGAAGTTGGCTGCTATTACATGTTAAACTAACAGCGGCTGCCATCACAAAATTAAATAAACGAAGTGTAAGACGAAATCATCCTACAAGAAAAATCAGAACATCAATATCTTAATTACAGCTTACCCCAAGTAGAGGGCATATGTTCTCTAAGTTTCTCCCACTCATCACGCTATTCAGAGGAAGCTGTGGATAGCTCAGTCATAAATTCTTCATCAACTTCCAGTTTCGAGTAACGCTCAAACAAAGATTTGCCTTGCTTAACTTCTTGGGAAGCAGTATGCTTCTAGTAGCTAACCTAGTCTCATAGCCGTCCATCCTCGCTTGAAGTACCTTCATCTCTACAACTAAGCTCATCCTCAAAGAATCTTCGACCATAACTTCAGAAGAGATTTTGGTTAGATTGCTCTTGGTCTTCTTAATCTCTTGAAGCAAATACTCCTTTTCATTCACAGCACGAAGATACTTAGTGTTTTTTGTTTTTGACTCCACATTTTTGGCTAGCAAAGAGCTTATCTCTGAGTGGATGATCTTCAATGTCAGCTTAAGATCGGATGAAATTTTAAACGAAGGAAGCTCAAGTGCCCGAGCCATTTTAGTACTTAAAAGCTCAAACTTATCTCTTTGGCTAGAAGAACTGGCATTGTTGATATCCCTATCCATGAAGGAAACATATTCAAGCACCGATTGCTTGAGGATGTTTATATTTTCCTCTAAGAATGTAGCAGAATGACGATTGGCTGAAGAGGAACGAGAAGTAATGCTTTCCTGTATTTGTTCCCAAGAAGCAAATAAATCATGAATGCAGTTAGCATTTTCATTATAGTGAATGAAGTAAACACGAAAGATAAAATAAAGGTTACCTCATTAGAAGCTTTGGAAAATTGGAGCACCTCACTGGTTGATCCGACCACTTGTGGGGATTTCTCTTTATCTGAATGAGTAGGCTCTTCCACAACGGGAAGATCTATGGGTACCTCTGCAAGAATCAAACAATAAGGAGTTAAATAATAATAACACAAATGGAGAAATAGACCATAAAAATGTATATTACCTTCCGGTTCGATGCATGGGGGGTCAAGGCCCTAAGGAGGTGGAAGTTCTCCAATTGGCTATGCAATGAAAAACTCTTGACCTATGAGCGTTTCCTTAGGTAGGGTCCTTATGTAAGACGAAGGAGCTTTAGTAAAAAACGGTGGAACAAGAACCAGTGAAGGCGGGGCGTTCAAAGGAAAAACTGAGCTTTTCAGAAAAAACCAAGTAAAACATTAATATATAAAGGATTTTTTATGAACAAGCAAAGTATTTTTCATGAACAAGCAAAGTAAACAAACTCAAGTGCCTTCTTCCTGATGACGAGAGGGGCATCATCATCATCGTTATCGGGCAAAACTGATAAGGCTGAACCTGGCGCTTACGGTTGTAAACGCCTTTACATGTTCTAGTTTGAGAAGATGAGGATTTTGAAGGAGAAGTAGGATTCCGGACAGATATAGGAGTACCAGGAATAGGAGAAACAGAATAAGTCTTTGGCGCATCCAGCAAATGGAAAGCACAGTTAGTATCAGTTACAAACAACCTACGCTTCACCGATGACTAGAATTGATCAAAAATGGGATAAATGATAGAAGTAGGGTTAAAAGGGCCTAAGGAAAAATCATTAGTCAAAAGGGCATTGCGAGCATCAATGGCATGTACCTCTGTTTTATTGATTGTATGAAAATGTTCTATCAGGCTCTTGGAAAAATAGGGAGGAACATTCCACGTCTGACCAAAACCAAGCTAGCGGGCAACAAAATGGGGAGCATATACCTCAACCCCGACCTTAGCATTTGATCCGGTCAAAATGTCATGGAGCAATTCTTTCCCAACCAAATATTGAGCCCAAATGGGCCAAAGGGTGCTCACATTATTCATGGTGGAAGGATGTTGCACATAAGTTGGAACTTGATGAACAGAGAAAGTGAAAAAGGAAGGGGTTGAATTCAAGTTATAAAAGAATATAAAAATGTCCCTATTAGACATGTTGATAGGGCTTAATTGATTGATAAATAGCCCCTAACAACTAACTGATTTAGGAGGGGTTGATAGAACACCAAGCTGAGAAAAATATGCTCTCAACCACAATTGAGCTAGCCAAAGAGGCTCGCTGCCAGTAGGAGATGCACCATTCCTCGGCTGGAATTGAAGGGAAATCATGCATCTATTAAAGGTGGCTAAGAAAAATGAACAAAGATTTATAGACCTACCACCCACTAATTCATGTGCTATGGGCAAATAACTCGTAGAAGGTTTCATGATGGGTACACAAATGACATATTTACAAAGCCAAACCTAAAGGAAGGCAACACACTCAGCATGGGTAGGGTTAGCACTAGAATTATTGTAAAGCTCCTGCAAGCTCGAATAAGAATCAATATATCTCTTATCGAATTTTTGGGCAACATCGGTAACCAAAATAGTAGGGAAAATGGTGTCGCCTAGGGGCTGAATATTAACTAAAGCACTAACATCCCTCCGAGTAATGGACATTGGACCAAGTGGGAAGATAAATGTATTATACACAAAAGACCAAAAACTCAAAGCTATAGGAAAAAGCACGGGGTCATAGATTGTGGGACGGATAGCAATTTCTAATAAATCAAAAATCTTTGCAAGATCAAAAATCGCTTTGGTAGGGCCATGATTGGTCATATGTGCATGCCAAAGGCGAAAAGTAGTATCATTTTTGGGCCAAGTACGAATACCTCTTTTGCGGATTGGCTTTAGCAGAAAAGGGTTCAAAAAAAGAGGATTTTGAGTGTGAGGGAACAACTTGCCCACCGCAGCTTGTCTGACAGAATCAGCATCATTAAATGATGGACCTAGGAAGAATTCATGAAGATCAGCATTGGCCGGTGAAAGAAAACATGGATTTATATACGGTTTGGTTAGAAGTTGTTAGAAGTCTTCGAAATTGAGAGAGTTGTCTGAAGAGTTCTTTGAGGTTGCCATTTGCTTATCAAGGGTTTTTGGAATGTAAGTATGCAGAAAGGCAAGAAGATGAACAGTGATCTTCATAGGCAAGATGAAGTGTGGTAACGCAAAACATGGGTACAATGGCGTGATTAAGTAGCGTGTTCTTCGGTTTATAGGAGTTGTGTGATATTGTACATTTTGGAATGTAGAAGGTCATCGCCAAACAAAGTAATGATTGGAATTTTCTGCCCTTTTTGGATTTCAAGCATCGTGGGAGAGTATAAAAGACGAATATGGCATAAAATTAATAATTGACATTAATTTTATCATATTGGGGGTAATTATATACATATAAAAATGTGGTCCAAATGAACAACCTAAAGAATGAATCTCAGTTAAGATGAGCCCAAACGAGACAACCCAAGATGAAGTTCTGTAACGGTGGCCTATTATCACCCAAACCCGCGAGACGTCAAAGATCTGCGAGATACCCAAAATCTGGGTGAGTTTTGTGAGAGCCCAAGATGGAGTTATGTAGCGGAGGCCCGTCATTGCTCAAGCCTGTGAGACGTCCAAGATCAAGGCGAGTATAGTGTCTTGTTTTTATTTAAAGCAATGGTTATTGAAGCAGTTAATGGACGATCTTATCACATTCCACAATCCAAGAATCTCGGGTGCAAGCAATTAAATGATGGGAGTAATGACAGCAGTTAAAAGTGACAGTTTCATGACAAGTCATCCATAATGGATGAAGTGGGTAGTTATAAGGCGATGAATAGTTTTCAAATGGTTCTACAACAAAAACTATCAAGGAAATATAAAAGAGAAAATAGAACATGGAAGAGGGATCCGGAATCAAATCACTCTCGAACAGAGAATTATGTAATTTCATTTCTTTTAGTTCTTCTTGTTAACTCTCAGTTGCTTTGCAAATTCAGTGTGCTTGTGCCCCTTGGAGGCATTTCGCTTCTTACAAATTGTAATCTTCATCAATAAAGCACCATTCGTTGGGACTTTGTCTCGAGAGGTTGTTGTTTCTTACATAATCGACTGAACCTTCTTTTAATAGTTAGCGAGGCTCGATATCCGCACGAAACAAGTACAACTTCCAATTAAACAAAGTTAACAAGTTGTGAAACTGTAACTAAAGCTCACTCGATTTCAACTCAGTTGGAGTTTTATGATTGAAGATAAATTAACATTTAATGACCTAATCATGTTTGATTCTCATTCTTTTCAAACTTTTTTCTACATAATCATTTTCAACCACACATTCACAAAATAAAATATTTTGCACGTAAATCCAAAAAGAAATTTTCTATTTTTTAACCACACATCCTCCTAAAACACTATTCAAAACTTTTTTTCTTAAAAAAAAGAATGGCCACCAAACAGTGGCTAATTTTGTTTAAAATTGAATGATTGCGGATGAAATGTATCCAAATAGTCAAGCTCAGTATAGTTTAATATTCTTTAATTTGAATATTTCATTGTGGGGGTAATTATTAAAGGGTTTAAGACTATAGGAGGAGATAATTGAATGTAATCAGATACACTTTTCTTTATTGATCGATTGCATTTAAATACAATACATAGTGTTTGTTGTAATTGGAAGAAAAGAAAAATAAGATAATTGAAAAAATAGAGATTAACTAAATTTGGAATATAATAAGTTCTATGATTTGAGAATGACCTAATGGAGAGATGTTATTAGGAGGTTGAAGCCTTATTTGCAGAACAAGCCAAACTCGAAAGTTAATTTATAGAGTTTCTAACATGCCTCGTAAGATGGTCCTTCCATTAGAAACACTAATCTTGGATCAAAGAGTGAATATTGCTGTTTAAGCAATGGCTTTTTTACTAAATCAATTGTTTGATCATAAGTGGAGAAATGAGACACCCTTAGTTGATCAGCAGCAACTATCATGGACTAAAAGGAAATTGATTGCTATGTGTTTCATGTGAGAATGAAAAAATGGGTTGGTACATGGGTACTTAGCTCCTACATTATCACAACAGATAGTAGAAGGGGCAATGGTGATATGTAGTCCTTGAAGAAGGAAACCAATCCAACAAAGTTTAGCAGCGATTGGAGCAATAGCTCTATACTCAGATTCAGTGAAGAGTGGGCAACAAATTTCTATTTCTTAGAGGACCAGATATAGCATTGCCACCAAGATAGATGATGTAGGCATTAGTGGAGGTTCAATCATGAAGATTTACTTCCTAGTCTACATCTGAAAAGGCATGAAGTGATAATGATTGTTTACAAAGCAAATGAAGGCAAAAGTAGATACTATTCTTCAGATATTAGATGAGATGTTTAGTGGCTATCCAGTGAGCTTGTGTTGGACACTGCATAAAATATGCAAGTTTGTTCACAGTAAAGGAGATATTTGAGCGAGTAAGAGACAAATATTGAATTAAACCAATGATTTGTTGATATTTTGTAGCATTAATAAAATGATCCATCATTAGGAACCAAAGCTTGAGACGGGGACGAAAGTATAAGTACATCTTTAGCACCATCTAATTTACTTTTGACAAGAAAATCATGGAGAACTTCTACACTTAAGAAGTAATGGAGGTCACCAAGATCCTTGAAAGAAAATCATTCATAAAAAGGGCCTTATTGAAAGAATGTAGCTCCTTAGTACGACTGCTTGTCACAAGAGGGTCATCTACATTTACAAGAAAATAAATGATGGAACATGAAGTTCATAGATAAAGATAGATGTGTCTACACGTGAATTGGAGAAATCATATTCAAGAAGAAACGTCTTAAGCTCTTTGTACGAAGCTTTTGGAGCTTGTTTGATGCCATAGCCTTGTTAAGGCAACACACATGAGGAGGTAGTGAAGACTCATCAACCTTGTGGCTCTGTCCTATAAACTTCTTCATGAAGAGCATGAAGTAACGTATTGTAGACATCCAATTGGTAAATGGACCAACCCAGACTTACTACAATTGAAAGAATCAAATGGATGGTTGTAGGCTTGACGATATGACTGAAGGTATCATGATAATCAACTCCGGGTCGTTGATAAAATCCTTTAGCAACAGGCTGTGCCTCGTAGCGACAAATGGATCCATTGTGATTCCTTTATATACGAAAAACCCATTTGAAGCCTACAATATTGTATTTAAGGATGGGTAAAACCCGACCAAACTCGCTAAAACCGTCCAAACCGAACCAACCCAACCGGTTGGGTCGAATTTGTTTTGTTTTTACACGGGTTGGGTAGGTTGGTTGTGTATGCGAGTTGGGTTGGGTTGGGTCGGGTTATGAGTTAACTCATGAAAATCGAATAAACTCGCCCAACCCAACCGGACTATATTTATGAACTTTAAAGTGTTGTGATGTTGCTTGGATGAATACACATTCAACACAAAAACATTTTAATTACCAAAAACATTTCTTGGTTTCATATAATTTAATATCAATCTGTCCATGTAACATTTTCGAGCATGAAGTGCCAAAATAATTCAAATTTCTTGGTCATTGCAACTATAGAGACATAATATTATATAAGTCATGAGTCAATTATAAATCCGTCTAACTCAACCCACCTACTTTAATCTTTGTTGACAAGTTGTCCCATACTAACCAACCCAACCCAACCGATACTTGATTGGGTTGGGTTGGGTTTCAACCTATACACAGGTTGAATTGGGTTAAATTATGATCAAACTGATCATGTTGGGTTGGGTTTGGATTGAGGTAAAAATCGACCCAACTTAACCCATGCTCACCCCTAATTGTATTCAGGAATGCTATGAACTAACTATCAGGTGCCACAACATATAAGAGAATTAATTTCATCAACCATAGCATCATGCCATTGAGGATCATGAAGTTCAGTAAAGACACAACTATATCTAACAGGGCCATGTATGGTATGTTTAGCGGTGGAGAAAAGTTGTTCGAGTTTGAAAATATTATTCTGGAAGTGTGTTATCATAAGATGATTGTGTGGGACAACTGGAGGAGGCACAAAGATGATAGGCATACACTCATATGACACATGACGAGTAGAAGCAATGAGAGACAATGTGTCATTTGGTGCTGAACTAGTAGGGACACTAGCAGGATAGCAAGGACACTAAGGAAAAAGAGCATGAAGACCACGTAGCACCGATAATTTGAAAGGGAGAGGACAGAGAAGTAGTGGAAAATGGAAAGGCAACCAAATTTTTTTAACTTGGAATAGTTTGGTGAGAAGTGGAAAAGTTATTCAAAAGGTGATTGATTAAGAAGTAGAGTATGCATGTGGTTAATAAGATAGGTGGTCGTATGAAGGTATATGACTAGTAAAAATGGAACCAAAAATTAACAAATGAGTGAGATCGATTTCGTCCATGTGACAATGTCGTCATTTAGCAGAGCCATTGTATTGAGATGCGTGAGGTAGATGGTGAGACATTGAACGCCATGAGAAGAAAGGAACCCCTGTAATTTTTGAAATTTCCTACCCATATTGGAGTATAAAGCGACAAGTTTAGTGGTAAAATATTTCTCAACCACATTTTTAATCCACAAAATCTTGCATAACACCCAAGTATTTGGTAAAATGATCAACAAAAATAATATAGTAATAAAAGCCATTAATTGGAGTGATGGGAACATGACCCTAACTGCAAGACCAGGAACACACGATATTAATGTTAAGAAACAAAGATAAAATTATCTCTCAGAAAATAATACGCAAAAATTAAAAAAACATAAGCGATTTCTTTTGGCCTAAGCTCCGGATGTTTGGGGACCGCTTCTAACGCCTATATCCTCCGTTGAGCATCCAATAAAATGGATTTGTGCTCAGTTACACTATATAGCCCAAAATGACAAAAAAGTTACAAAATGTTTAGCTAAATCACTGAGTACAAAACATAACACTTATCTATCTAAATATAACAATCGACCTACAAGATTCATAAAAAATCTCTTCGAACCTTCGAAACAGCAACTTGAGAGAACACAAACTCCCTTACAAATATTCACTCAGAATACCACTACATAGAAGCTAAATATTACAGATCGACTATCTCAAATCAGGAATTTGAGAAAAATAGAAGAGAGAACCAAAAACCAGAGATCCCCTTCTAACAGTGTAAACATAGATAATAACGAAAACATTAGAAAGTCGAATGCCAAAAATAAAAGGCACAAAATAATAGAAGACTCCAGAAACAGATCGAACGGTGCACATGCAGCCACATGTCTCAATCCGATTAACAGTTAATTTTTAATAAAGTTGCAACACCCAAAACACGACTTCAATACAAATTATGGGAGCACCATACGGACCAGGGTTCAAATCCCACATTCTCCACCTTGCTACCATAGTTTGGGAACATAGTGTAGGTTTGAGCACAATTTCAATCACTTTTTCATTTGGACTAAGTACTTGTACATGCATTATAAAGAATCAACAGATAAAAGTTTTGAACAATTTACAAACTTATTCAAAGGAATCACTTTTGTACCTTTATCTGATGGATTAAGTTTAGTTGTAACTTTTCCAATTCTAAGAATTCTTTTTGAAACGATGTCTCTTATAAGATGATATTTAACATCAATATGCTTTGTGATCATGAAACATATGATTTTTGCTCAAATGGATAACACTTTGATTATCAGATAGCAACATAGCATGATCATTAGCAAAACCAAGTTCAGACAATAAACTATTTTACCACATTTGCTCTTTTACAGCATCATTACCTGCAATATATTCTACTTCTGTTGAAGATAGAGCAACAACTTTTTGAAGTTTTGATTTCCAGCTAACAATTGTACCACATAAGGTATAAAAATAGGATAAAGTTGATTTCTTATTATCTCTATCTCCAACAAAATCGGAATTAGTATATCCCTTTAAAGTTACACCATTCTTACTTGATTTAAACAATAAACCTAAGTTAGATGTGCCTTTAAGATATTTAAATAACCATTTTAAAGCATTCATTGTTCTTCCCCATGGTTACTCATAAATCTTCTTAATATGCTAATACTAAATGCAAGATCAGGTCTGGTACAAATCATCAAATACATAACAAAACCAATATCATTTGCATAAGGAACTTTAGATATTATAGCATATTCTTCTTCAGACTTTGGAAAATATTCAGAAGATAGCTTAAAATGATTAGCAAGAGATAATGTTACAGGTTTACAAAGCATGTTAAATTTTTTAAAACTTTAATCGCATAATCATGTTGATTCAAAAATAACAAGTTTTTCTCTTTATTTCTCCAAATCTGCATGCATAATATCTTTTTTAGTAGAACCAAGATCCTTCATTTCGAATTCAAACTTCAATTTCAATTTAATATCATCAATTTCATACTTATCACAACTGGTTAACATATCATCCACATAGAAAACTAGATATAGAGAATTTTTACCGCCATTACCTTTACAGTATAGATAGGTATTATACCAACTTCTTTTAAAACCAAGTTTTAGAACAAACGTATCAAGTCTCTTATACCGTTGTCCGAGAGCTTGTTTTAAACCATAGAAGAATCTTTTTAATAGACAAATAGTATTTTCAGGATCTCCAATTTCAAAACCAACATGTTGCTTCACGTAAATTATTTCATCTAAATAACCATACAAGAAAGAAATTTTAACTTCCAATTGATCAAATTCCTATTTAAATTGAGTAACAAGAGAAAGCATACATCTAACAATAGTATATTTCGCAACAAGAGAGAAAATCTTAGTGTAATCAACCCTTTCTTTTTCAATAAAACCTTTTATAACAAGTTTGACTTTATATCTAATGTTTTTACCATCTCTTTCCCCTTCTTTTACTTTATAGATCCACTTACAGTCAATCAGTTTCCGCCCTTTAGGCTTTTTAATAAGTTCCCAAGTTTTGTTTTTTAAAAGTGAAGAAATTTCATCTTCTAATGCTGTTATCCAATTCTTACTTTCTTTACACTTAATGGCATCATCATAAGAGTTGGGCTCATTTTCAAAATATTCTTAATAAGTGAAAAAAGAAACAAAATCATCACTATCAAATCTAGTAGAAGGTCTAATCTGCTTCCACTCTTATCTCTTACAAGTTGACACTCATCAGAAGGGAGAGTAGAAGGATGAGATTGGTTAGATTGATCAATTTCTTGATCATTTTCAATTTCAGGTTCAAGACCAGTTTGATCTACTACAGGTACACGAGTCTTTTGCTCAATTTGAGGAGGCTCCACCTTAATTTGAACATCTTTATTAGTCAAAACATTTTCTTTTCCTTCTAAACATGGCATTACAGATTCATTAAAAACAACGTTTTTTTTCTAACAATAACTCTATACCCCTTTTTATATTTAACATATAATATGTAGCCTTTAACATGTTCATCATAACACAAGAAAACACAACTAAGTTATCTAGGTTCTAATTTCCAATGTTTTGAAGAGCACATGCATCACAACCAAACACTCTTATATGAGAATAACTTACAGAACTATCAGATCAAACAAATTCAGGTACTTAAGTACTTAAAGCTTTAGTAAGACTTCTATTAATAAGATATGCATCGATTTAAACAACTTCACCCTAAAACAATTTAGGCAAACCAGAACTCAAAAGCATGTATCTAACTTTGTTCAATAGAGTCATATTTATTCTTTTAGCTATTCCATTTTGTTAAAGAGTATGTGACAATTTTATGCCTTAAAATGCCATGTGATAATAGCACATTTGTTACGTTTTTCACCCATTAGTATTTGCGTTTCTATGATTATTTGACGGCTAAATGCACTAAGTACTTTATATCTTGGTTTAGGTTGCAAATGTGTGAAAATGGTGAAAAATGAAAGAAACAATTGAAAAAGGATCAAAATGGAAGAAAGTGAAAGTTCAGGGACTAAAGTGAAAAGATTCTAAACTTGTTTCTTACCTTGTGATGAAGACTCAAGAGTGTTAGAGGTCAACTGGATGAAGAAAGGAGTCAAAAGGATGAAATATGGCCAAAACATT
>CAIGRH010224678.1:5627-21934 GCA_903798295.1 Fraxinus nigra | reverse complement strand
CAACACTTGACAAAATAGAAGTAATCAAATAATATTTTTGATTAATTTTAGTTTCTTCATTTTTTAAAATGTTTATACGAAAAGCTAAAAAAAGACGTTTTTAATAAATTCTAAAACATATTATTTTTGTTTTAAATTAAAATTTAGAAAAGAACAACAAATAAGATAACAAATATAATCGTATATCACAAAGAATGGTACTATATGACAATTAAACTCAAGTATCTCCAAACGAAATCTACTGGAGTTCCATTAATTTGTCATGTATCTACATTCTACAATAATAGTTGATATTATGGACTTACACAATTTTGAGATTCGATTACACTATATCACGTTATGTGCATGTTACATTATTAAAGAAATGAGAAAATTATCTTAAGGTGTTGATTTTTACTACTATATTATAATTAACATAATATGTATTTCGTTCATCTTACTTGTGTAAGAAAAACAGATATTTCCCATTTTAGTGATTTATCATTGAAATCTTCTATCCTCATAAATATCACTCGTTTTCTCTTAACAAATGAAGACAAAAAATAGAAATAGGTTCTTGTACCTTAATTAACATAAATTATTCCCAAATAGATGCTCTACAAATAAAAATTGAAATCTTCCTATTTCTACCATCCTCTTTACAAAATAAAAATCATTTTCTTTATCCACCCAAATCAAAGAAAACCGTTCAATATAACTACAAATTTAGAAAAGCTAAAAAAAGACGTTTTAATAAATTCTAAAACAAATTATTTTTGTTCTAAATTAAAATTTAGAAAAGAAAAACAAATAAGATAACAAATATAATCGTATAGCACAAAGATTGGTATTATATCACGATTAAACTCAAGTAGTCTCCCAACGGAAACACCGGTCAAGGATTGATTCATTATCTACTAGAGCTCCATTAATTTGTCATGCATCTACAATAATATTTGATCTTATACGATTTTGAGATTCGATTACACTATCACGTTACGTTCATGTCACGTTATTAAAGAAATGAGAAAATTGTCTTAAGACGTGGATTTTTACTACTATATTATAATTAACGTAATATGTATTTCGTTCATCTTACTTGTGTAAGAAAAACGTATAATTTCAATTTTAGTGATTTATCATTGAAATCTTTTCTCCCGTAAATATCACCCGCTTTCTCTTAGCAAATGGAGACCAAAAAATTAGAAATTTAAATCTTCCTAATTCTACTATCATCTTCCCAAAATAAAAATCATTTTCTTAATCGACCCAAATCAAATAAAACCATTCAATTTAACTATAAAGTTATTCATAAAAAAATTGATTAGCAATCTAATTATCATATAATTGGACCAAATATGGCCAAAGCCATTACATTCCATTTAATTAATGTTAATGCAAGAATAAGCAAGCGGATATTTCATTTCATTGGGAAGAAACAATATAAGTCGGCAAGTCCATTTGAAAGCCAGTCATACGTTCCAGTTCCTTCTAAAGCCAGCGTAACAGCGTTCCATTTCCTTCTTCAAGCAGAACGATTTCATTTCGCCAGAAGCGTTCCATTTCGTTCTCCAAGCAAGCAATCAATGGAGGAGAATCTACAAATTAAGTTAATAATTTTGAAACCACAAAATAGATCTTCCCTTTTCATTGCTTGAGTTTTTCGGTCTGTACTTTTCAGTCTGTAGAATTCTAGAAAGTTTTTCATTGTTTGAGTTTTTCAGTCTCTAGAATTCCAAAACGCTTTTCATTGCTTGAGTTTTTCAGTTTGTAGAATTCCATTTTCATTTCCTTCATTGTTTTCTTCCATTAACCCATAGCATTCCAGTCATGAATCCATCTAGCTCTTCAGAACAGAATCTGCAAACACAACAAACACTTGTAAGACCATCTATTCGTGGACAAAATTTTGATTATAAGCCACTATGGAATCATGTCAAGGTTCTGGGTACAGAAGCCGGTGGAGGAGGAAATCGCACTTGGAGTTGCAACTACTGCAGCAAGAAATTGACGGGATCCTATACAAAAGTGAAGGCTCATTTGCTAAAACTTTCCAATCACGGGGTTCAACTTTGCAAGGCTGTAACTGATGATATACTACGAGAGATTACGATGGAACACGAGCAAGCTGAATGGAAAAAATCACAGCATGGGTACAGCGAAAGGAAAAAAACAGAATATATTTCATTGCCCGACGGTTCGGATTTGTTACAGACGAAACAAAAAAAAGGGAGGAGACGGACCTTTAGAAAAATCATTTGACATGGCACAGAGGGATATAGCTGATAAAGAGGCCGCCCGTATGTTTTATGCAAGTGCTTTACCATTCAACTTTGCAAAATCTCCCTACTTCAGACAGTACTCAAGAACATTAGCAAATAACAACTTGGCAGGTTACACTCCTCCTTCATATAACAAGTTGCGTACTACATTGCTTGCCCAAGAAAAAGAACATATTAATAGAAATCTTCAACCCATAAGAGACTCGTGGAGGAAAAGAGGGGTATCAATCGTTCTGATGGATGGTCAGATAAGCAGAGGAGACCTCTTATAAATATTATGGCTGGAGCAGCAATGTTTATTCAGTCAATTGATGCAACTGGAAACGTAAAAGATGGTGATTATGTTGCGACATTGTTTATAAATGCAATCAAGCAAATTGGAGAAAAAAATGTTGTTCAAATCATCACAGACAATGCAAGCAATTGCAAAGCTGCTTGGTTAAGCATCGAATCGAGGTATCCTCATATCTTTTGGACTCCATGTGTGGTACATAGTTTGAATTTGGCTTTAAAAAGTATTTGTGATCCTCCTGAAAAATCACCTCAATATGCAAGTTGTAAGTGGATTGCTGATTTGGTGAATGATGTACAAATTATTCGTAATTTTATTGTCAATCATGGTATGACACTAGCAATATACAATAAATACTCTAAGTTGAGTTTGTTGAGGGTGGCTGATACGAGATTTGCATCGAGTATTGTAATGACTAAACGCTTGAGAGAAGTTAGGTCGGCACTAGAAAAAATGGTGATGAATTCAGATTGGAAAATTTATAGGGATGCAAACATTGACATCGTGACTGATACTTGGTGGGATGATTTGGATTATTTTCTATTTTTTATAGAGCCTATACTTAATATGTTACGAGTTTCTGATACAGATTCTCCTGTTTTGCATTCAATATATGATATGTGGGACACGATGATTGAAAATGTGAAAAGAATCATATTTCAGCATGAAGGGAAAGATATGGTTGGTGGTAATTCAACATTTTTTGATATTATTCACCAAATTTTGGAGAGTAGATGGAACAATAGCAACACTCCCTTACATTGTATGGCACATTCTTTAGTTCCTAAATATTATAGTGAAGCTTGGTTGAAAGATGGAACTAATGGAATGCCAAGAATTGCACCACACGAGGATCAAGAAGTTTCCGTGAATAGAAGCAAATGCTTCAAGAGGTTGTTTCCAAATTCAAATGATTTGAAGAAAGTATGTTGAATATGGAGCGTTTTGTAGTGGATCAAATTATTTCAATCAGCCACATGTAATTGATGCAAGAATGTTTGAAGACCTAATTTCATGGTGGGCTAATCATGGTTCCTCTACACCTTTGTTGCAATCTTTGGCCTTTGAATTGCTTTCACAACCGGCATCTTCATCTTGTTGCGAGAGAAATTGGAGTACCTATTCATTCATTCAAAGCATCAAGAGAAACAAATTGGCAACAAGTAGGGCTGGAGACCTTGTTTTTGTCCATTGTAATCTCCGTCTGATGTCACGAAATGAAGAGGCGTACAAAGAAGGACCGACAAAATATTGAGATCTATGTATGTTTTCCATAAGCTTTACATCTTCATTCTTCATTAAAGAAATGTTTCGGATTAACTGTTTGGATTAATTGTTTATGCATTTCTCGTTTTGTAGGTGGAGATAACATTAATTTGGATGAACAAACAATCATTGAACTAGTAGAACTTTCCCTTGATGAGCCACAACTAGAGACATTTATTCTTGATGATAATGAGTAGAGTTGGAGGGGAATTGGTTGATTACATTGATTTTTAGGATCAATTGCTACTATTGGAGTTAATTATGTTATTTTTAACTTTTATTTTAATTTTGTGCTTTGTCATATCAATTTACTTTTTTGGATGTTTTAGACTTTTATTATAAATTTCTAGTTGATTTTTAAGTGACAAGTTTATCTTTTAACAATTTACAACTTAATTATTATTTAAATTTTCTTTTTACATATGAAGTTTTTGGAAAAAAAAAAATAATAATAATTGAAATTTCAAAGACTTATCCACGTACCCGTGTCCGAAATTTGGACTCTTTTTAGTTGTGTCCCCGTATCCTCTATTTTAGAAAATAAAAAATCCGACACTTAAATATGTACCCGTACCCGATACCCATACCCGAGTCCGAGTAACATAGCTTAGTGATATACCAGACATTTTGTGATTAAAATCATCTGATGGTGAATGATTGGCAGGTGTTTGAGAATTGTTTGATGAGGGAGGAAGTTGTTGAGAACTTGTTGCTGGTCTCATGAGTGCCAACAGCTGAGAATATTGCTCCTGACTTAAGAATACTCGGCCCTTGTCCTTCACTGCTTCCTGACTAGATGGTGTTCCTGCAGAGACCATGTTAACCGCAGCTTTTCCCTTGTCATTGAACCTGTGTCCTTGCGGATATCCATTCAATATATAACACTTTTCCACTGAGTGTCTTGGCATCTGGCAATAAGAACATGATGACTTGTTAGGATTTGCCTTGAAGCACCTGTCAAGGGAGTGGCCTGCAATTTTGCAATAAGTGCAGCAGTATCGATCCTTTTTATGTGAGGAGAAGCTTTGGTTTCCTGATTCTCCGTGGTTCCTTCTGCTCAGAAAAGCCATAGAATCAGGATTCACAGAACTTGCATTAGATATTTCTCGCCTTTTCTCCTCTTGTTGAACCAAAGAGTATACTTCATTCAAACTGGGAAATGGTTTAATTAGTAGGATCTGAGCCTTAATCTCCTTATAGGATTCATTCAGCCCCATTGAACAACTATCTTCAAGCCACCATAAGTACAATTGGGAATACTCTCATAGTTCATCAGTTCATCCAAAAGAATTTTGAGCTTGGAGTAGTAAACACTTACGGGATCCTGGTTTTGCATCAAGGTTGTGATGTCCTTTTTAACTTCAAAAACACGTGGAGCATTTTGTTGGGAAAACCGTTGCTCAAGATCAAGCCAAAGAAGGTGAGCAGTCTCAGCATAAATGGTACTGCTCTTGATGTCAATAGCCATAGCATTTTGCATCCATGTTGTGACAATATCATTACACCTTATCATTGGGATCATTTGGCTCACACAAGGAACCGTCAATGAAGCCCAGCTTGTTTTTGATTCTCAATGCCCTTCTCATTGAACGAGCCCAGAAGTAGTAGTTAGTTGAGTCCAAGACATGAGTGACCAGCATAAGACCACTTCCATCATTGTTTCCAATGTAATAAGAGCTGCTGGGATGAGTTGGATCATGAGGAAAGACAGTTGAATTCCTTTCCTCTATTTGCTGTGCATTTTGAATTTCATTTGGATTAGTGTTTGTATCTGTGGAGGAGTTTGTATTTGCTGAATTTGATTCTTCCATTTATGGCTCTGATACCATGTAAACTTTTGAAAGATAAATGATATTAATGAATAAATGGCTCTGATACCATGTAAACTTTTGAAAGATATTAATGAATAAATTGGGATGAAGCTGAAAAACTATATGTATTGATCATTCGATGAATTTCTGTGTTGTATACAATAAGAAATGAAATGAATATATACAGCAATGAATGGAATCTGTCCTAACAGATTTCCTAACTTACACGTGAAAACAAAACTGAAGCAATACAATATGTACAAAACAGCCTAACTAATCTCCTTCTAGATAATTATTCTGTCGTGTCCTTGTCATCAATCCATCATGGCCCTCTTCTTGCTGACTGTGCTCATGCTCTAGCTGACTGGAATCTTGTAGTTTCAATACTTCATAATCAACTTTTTGGAGTGTAATTTCCTTTTTGAGTTGTTGAATATATATAATGCACTGTTTGTCCATTTACTCTTTAACCTAAGGATACGTTCTGTGGGCAGTGGATGTAATTATTTCAGAGTGGATGGGGTACTTTCTTCTGCGTGAATCAATGTTCGACTCTGTAATTTGTGCTCGTGAGCGCTGGCTGAAGCCAAGTGGGGTCATGTGAGTACTTTATACATAGAGATAGACATTAAATTCTGTTTTCTCCCAATTTTTAATTTATCCCCATACTTCCTGCCTTTTGAGACTCTTATATGTCTAGGAATTTGAGTTATACATTGTAGGGAAAATATAGTGTTTGCTTGATGAACTTATAACCCAAGACTTCCATCTTTTATTTTTATTTTTCTTTTTGGATTTCAAATTTTAAGCTTATCCAATAATTTGTTTATTCATTTCCATGGAATTGCAACGTGTATCTTTAATTGTCCCTTTCTAACGTTCTTTTGCTTAGTTTTCATAAATTTTCTTTGAAGATGAAGATTTGATGCCACTCTAACTCACATTTAAGCTAACATTTCTAAAGATGTGTGAATGTTCTTTGGGCACATGGGGCTCACTGGGAAATGAAAGATAAAAGTCACAAAGCTTGAACTACATATGCTGAATGTGCAATTGAAAGGGTTAGGAGATGCGTAATTTTGGACCAAAATAAAATAGTAAAATATGTTTCATTTCAAGGCCGTTTCAATCTTTATTTTATCTAAGGACTTGAGAATACTATTTCACCATTATGCTGTTCTAAAAGATACCTTTAATTTTATTGAAGTGGTATATATTGAATTATGTTGAGGCTCATGCCTCCCATCATGTAGGTAAAACGCCCCTGTCTACTATAAAATTTTAAAAGTTGATTCCTATAGTCATAAGTATCTTGTCGTTATGATAAGCTTTTAGGTTATAATTTGTTGAGAACTACTATTCTTTGGAAAGAGGAATCACAAATATGGAGATTGTTGCTGTATATCCAAGGCACCCATGCGTGAAAGGAGCTAGTTTAAGTGAAGGTGCTGAAGCTGAGCATATGAGGATACAAAATGAAGTACAATCTGCTATGAAAGTGAGGAATTAGAATTACAAAGAAGCTGCAGTCAAAATGGGCGTATCAAAGATTTTTTAGAAGGTGATCAAGTGATTATCTGAGAAAGGAAGGTTTTGTAGGTTTCTTATCACTTACGGAAGATTGTCCTTGTGAATTCTGAAGAAATCAATTCAAATACCGATGTGGATGAGTTACCTAATGGCCAACTTTATAGAGCCTTTTTAAGGGTGTGCTTGAGCCACATGATTTTGAAAGAATGTATTCTGAAATNTCAAATCAACATTTAAATTCAAATCTTCTATCCTTGTGTGGGGCCGCAATAATGACTATATTTTTCATTCTCATTCTACAATAATTTGGCTCAAACATGGGCTAAATGTTTTTAATCTGTTTGATTTTCATGACATGGATGTGAGAAATTTAACAGCAATCAGATAAAGATTGGAACAGATGCTCTAGTATTATGATTCTTGTACGTGTCAATATACATTCAAACAGCAATTTTATGCTGACTATAAGTTTCCATGGAATGTGCAAGATAAGAACTTGTTGATTTAGATTTAAAGCCATGACAAATTTAATTTCTCATTCATCTTGAACCCGCTAACACGGTTTCACTAATTTGGTTTGGTCCTAGCTCTTCAAGTTCATCTCAAGTGCTGTACTAACAAATATAACCAGCCTTTGTTCTTTTTTTGCCATCAAAATTTTATTAGAAAGGCTCGGTTTTTCAGGTATCCAAGTCATGCTCGCGTGTGGATGGCACCCATCAGGTCTGGATTGGTGGACCAAAAAATGAGTGATTATGAAGATGCCATGAATGATTGGCATGGTTTTGTTAATGAGACTGAACCTTATTATGGTGTTGACATGAGGGTTCTGACAAAGCCATTTGCTGAAGAACAGAGAAAATACTATTTGAAGGTTGGCATTTAGGTCCTTATGCTTAATGTTCGATTATTTTGGAGACAATATGTTCAGATTCTGGGATCTTACTAGCTCTGATTTTATTTATAGAATAGATTGGAGCTATGCATTTAAACTTTTAGATTGTGTAATGGCGGCATTTTCCACTTGTTTGAGTAGAAAATATTATTGCACGACCTCCTTCCCCACTGTCTTTCTCAATTCTTCTGCCCCCTCATGGATAGAAGAGACTTGACAGTATTTCTCCTGTGTAAGGTGTTACCTATTTGCTTCCTTCTTTGGGCGATCTTTTGTCTGGTTAGTTTTGTAAGCATTTGACAAACAGATCTCCTATTTATTTTACTCGTGCCTGTTGTTATAGATGATTCTTCTATGTGTGGATGGACCCATATGGATTTTTTTGGAGTTTTTGAGATTATGTTCGATAACACGCCATACATATAATGGTACACACCTTCATCCTTTGTGGTTTTAAATATGCATTATGTGATAATTTATATTTACATTTTTTTTTTTAAATCCATATTCAAATCTTTACCCGTATTTCTCTTTCGTTGCGATAATTGCTTTTTCACGTCTCCCTGTACATCTAAAAATTTACGCAATGTAGACATCGCCGTGGAACAATCTTCATCCAAATCAAGTTATAGGGACACCTGTGGTTATTAAGGAGATAGATTGTTCGACAGCTACCATAAATGATTTACTGTCCGTGCAAGCATTTCATCTTCTATCACGGCAGAAAATACAAGACTGCGGATTTGCTGGATGGTTTGATGTTCATTTTCGAGTGAGATAATGCTTGATTCACCTCCTTTGATTGATTTTCTAGGGTAGCCATGAGAACTGGGCTCAACAGGAAATCAAGTTGACAACTGCACCTAGTGAAGATTTTGGTACACATTGGGGCCAGCAGGTTTGTAAAATTAAGGATTCTGACTTTTTTCTTGCGATTGGTTATTTATCGTGACAAGCATTGTCAAGAGCTTATTCATCTTACAAGAAAATCCAATAATTTAGCTCCCTTATCTATATTCGTTTATGTATAGCATGCTTTTCTTTGCTATTTCTTTTGCGCACACATTTTACATAAACAATCCATGCTTTTCTTAGTCTTTTGAAATTTTCAAAGTGCATGCTCTTTATCCATTGTTTTTCAATGTTTTATCTCTCTTTAATTATTGCAGGTTTTCCTTTTACATCCTCCTGTACGTGCTCATCAAGAGGATAACTGGATATTAAATTTTTCTATGACACGTGCGAAAGAGAATCATAGGTTGATGGAAGTAGACCTTACTTGCGAGGTTAAACAGTCGTCTGGAACATTACTTCCGCCGTCTACAACAAGTTTTACTTAGAATGAACCTACATCCAGACATTTTCACAGGTACAAACTTGTGCCAAACAAACTGAATATTTTTTTTCTTAATTATGAAATACGTAGATCTAATCTTCAAACAATGGGGACATACTCATGATAGCATCTCAAAAGATGCCATGTTATAATACGCTGGTAGTTAACCAGATATGTGCATGCGCTAAGTTGTCATAATCTGGTTATGAATTTCTTTGCCGTTCTGACTTTTATATTTGGTGCTATTGAACTGCATGTACTTGTAGTCTGAACAAATTTTTGTAGTATTGCAGTGCCTGCAAAAATGTGCAACTTTTCAAGTTCCCATGTGTGCTGTGTCCTCCCACGAGGATTTAATGGTGCAGGAAAAACTTTGAATTACTTGTACTAGTAATTTTGCAGTGTGAATCACTCTTTGCTGCTATATTGGTTAACTATTTTGCTGTTAGGCAAAAAGCAAAGGATTTCGAACACGCTGTGGGGTTGTCTAGTTGATGTGCAAAGGATTTTGAAATTTCATATTTGCTTATTGAAAATAGAGACAAAGATGAAAGCACTTTTTATTTTGTAATATACTTTATATTATCTGTCTTAAATATTTTTGTAGTTAGTCAGTTGAATAATGATTGATATTTTAGACATATACTTGTTTCTTAACATGCTCTCAAATGATTGCTCTAGAATTTCATGTCAATGATGTTAAACTCATCATTATGTAATTAGAAAACTATACAATATTCTAAATGCTATTGGACTTGTAGAACCCAGCACAAAATGGAAAATTTCATATCAATGATGTGAAACTCATAATTATATGGTGATTTAAATCTTACCTGACTTTTAGATCCCAACACGAAATGCGTTAGAAACTTGGTAATTTTTGATGTTGATGGAAAAATGTATTTAACGATGACTTTTCAAGGTGTAAAATAGTTCTATGGTTTACTTTTACTGTGCAAATAGTTCATATCTTTTGACTCGTGAGATTTTGGCCCTATTGATTGTTCTTTGCCCAAATTATCCTTGTTGTTTCATTTCGTTGATCTGTTCCGTCAAATGATTGCATGCAGTCCACTCCCAAGGATAATTTAGTGGTGTCAATGGGTCGGACCAAGCCGAGCTCCAGCTTGTCTGAGAAGCTTGGTCCTTGAGCTCGCAAGCTCACGAGCTGAGTCGAGCCCACAAGCTCGAGTTTTTTTATTTTGTAAACTTTAATTCTTTTTCAAGTTACCATATGATGTTTGGTCACTTATTTAATTGCTGGGCTCATCGCGAGCCTCGAGCTCGGGCTCGTTCCAACACGAGCTTGAGCTGCCCGTGGGTTGAGCTTTAACGAGCCGATGAGTTATTCGACAGGTAATTTGATCAAGATACTAATTCACCATCTTTTCTTGAAAATTTGAGGTTTGACATATTGAAGTAAATTTTGAGATTTGCAATTCAACACAAATCTTGAGTTTTTGATGACGTTTCAAATTTCTCCCGGCGAGCTAGAAAGTCAAATTTCGAGTGTTTTTTTGGGCAAATCTTGAATTTGCTATATAAAAGTTGATTATATTGGGTAAATCTTGAATTTGTTAGAAAAATTTCGAGTTTGCTATATAGAAGTTGAGTATGTTGGCAAATTTCAAGTTTGCTATGGAAATCTCAAGTTTACTAGGTGAATTTTGAATTTGTTGGGTAAATTTCAAGTTTATTATGCAAAAGTCGAGTATGCCAAGCAAATTTCGATTTTGTTGGAAAAAACTCAAATTTCCTATACAAAAGTCAATTATACTTGCAAATCTCAAGTACCTAATTTCAAATGAGCATAATTTTTATTTTTTTTTAAATCTATAACTTTAAATTGTATTTCATTTTTTTCCTTGATCTTTAAATTCAAATATTTTTTCAATGTATTATTTGTCATTTGGAGATATTTTAACAAAAGTTGTGCACTAATTTCCTCGAATGCTTTGCAAGTAGGTCCCTCATTTTACAAATGATATGCCATTGGATATATAATTGAATTTAGAGTTCAACACAAAATTAGAGTGCAATTCAGAGTTGTGGATCAAAACTTATGTGTTTGAAATTATATAATCGAGCAAACTTATTATTCGTCATGCATAGTCCACTTTTGCATACTAAACTCTAGCTTTTCGTAGAAAACTCGATAGTTGCATAACAAACTTGAGATTTATCCAGTAAATTCGAAGTTCGTCCAACGAACTCAAGAGTTCTGTCAGAACAAATTTGATATCATCCAAAACTCGAGATTTGTGTTGGGTTGAGTTGCAAATTTTGAATTTTGCTTCAACATGTCAAACTTCCACTTTTTTGAAAATGGTGGACAATTAGTGTCTTGATCAAATGACACTTGAGCAAATCAAACGAGTGGATTGCACGTGATAATTTAACGGAGCAAATGGTCAGAATGTGACGAAAGTAATGATTTGTGCAAAGAATGGTCGATTGAACAGTCCAAATACTGAAAAGTGAAACGATATGTACGATTTGGGCAAAGAACAATAGATCTAAGGGTCTAAATACCATTACTCAATTATGTTGTATATAACACGCGGCTTTGAACTCCCGTCTCCCACGAACAAATCCAATGAATATAGAGTGGGAATATGTATTTTAGAGAATTAGAGGACATGACCAAGAATCACAATGTTGAATATTATAACAATAACGAGAGAGCGAGGGATTTGTGTCAAGTAAAAGTTGCCTACTAATAATAACACGACAATTTCACAAGCTAGGTAGCTCCAAACTTAATGAGAAGTTCCATCAAATGAAATGGGAAATTATAAAGATGATCTTTCTAACCCCACACCCACCAACTAAACAGACTCGTATTTGAGGTAGACATACATGTTTTCGCAAAACACAAAAACAAATGTGTGGTAAAGTTAACACATGATCAAGAAAGGTGGCTGTTCATGGGGTAAACTTTGGCCCACGTGTTATCAAAAAGTGAGACATACATGTTTTCAGTGTTTTTGAACTCAAACTAGTCAAATTAACTTGAAAATAAATGTAGAAGTCGGAATTACTGATGAGTCTCAACTAATGGCGATGCCTTTTTTCAATTGTCTTACAATTTTTTTTTAGTCAAAATCAAGTCTTAATTGAATTATATTAGGAGTTTATCGAGTTGTAATTAAAATTAAAATAAGAATTATTGAATCCTAATTAAAGTCGAAAGAGTTAGGTTGGTAATTTAGAGTCTCGATGGCAACTTGTAACGCATTTTTCACATAGAAATTATTAAAATTTGGACAAGGCTATTTGTAGAAGAATTGACACCCATTGAATTAGCTTTCCAATGCATTTGGATCACCTTAATGGGATATTAGAAGAGAAAGTTATGATAAGAATACTGACAAATTGAATATTATTGTCACTCGGATAACCATCTCAATCGCTCAGATGCAGCTCGCGTGTCATTGGCCTAGAGCTCGAGCGATGTGGTTATCCAAGGATTGGTAATATTTGATTTTCAAACTTTTTTTGAGTTCTTTTTTATCCAAAATACTACCCATTATAATTATATACCTTATAGAACGTCCAAACGTGTGTTGAATCGGATTTATTCCATAAATATCAATTCTATGATGATCTAAAACATTCATTGATTCCAAAATTCAACCATCACATATTACTTGATCCATAAATTTTTCCAAAATATATTTTGTTAATCAAGGCAATGTTTTATATTAAACTACAAATCAAAACACACAAGATTGTTTGATCAACAACCAAATCACCTAATCAACCAAAGATAAATCAATATCAGAGATCGGGAGCTGTTGCAGAAGAACAAATTTAGGAGGACTAAGATGAGGTACCAGAAGTCGGGATTTGGTGCCGAGTAAGCAATTCTTGAAAGCTAAGGTATAAATTAGGAGTTGATATTTGTTTTTGAAAGAACACACCTGTAGTAGGATCATGAGAGATTGCAGAAATTGCGTAACTTTGACGTTGACTTGTAACTTTTAATTGCGTAATTCTGACGTTGGGTCTAAATAAATCGGCTAATTTAAAGCTTTCAAATTGGAAATTATTAATAGATTATTCCTTCCCTAGTAACTTGTGTCTAAGTTCACAACCCAGCATTAGGTGACAAGTCGGAATATTTTCAACGATGACCCATCAACAAAATGTTGATTATACTATATGCATTATTCTCGGGCTCAAAAAAGTATAACACTATTAAGGCTCAACTTGATTGTTACTTTTACAATTTTCTTTTCTTTTCTCTAAATTACAATCGAGAAAAACTCAATTAACACGTGATCAATTCATTCAACCCAATTGAACTGCTCAATCGAACGGATAATAAACTAGATATATACAGGTCGCTCCACATGTAACACCAAGTCCAATCAAATGAAACAGTGAGACATGCATTAGATAAGATGAGGATTCCATCCCACCAACTAAACCAATTCCTATTCATCCAAGACATAAATGCATGTTTTCTCGAACACAATGAGCAGCTCGATACTTCATCAAGAAAGGTGACTCGTCATAGGGGTATATAAACTAGGCCCAATTGCTATGTCGACATTGAGACATACACATTTATATACATACATTTGCATGCAAAACTCTAAATTCTAACCGTTGATATTGTTGTCAAAAAAACGTAGGACCCATGAAACACACTGTGCTCAAACATGTCATTGGACTGTCAAGACAAGATTAGGGGCAGTTGGTTTAGGGTTTGTACTCATTTGTTGGGTGAAGAAAGCATATTTCCCCCACCAAAAGTGCAGAAACAAAACCACACTGTAGACAGCTTCGTTCCATGTGCAGAAATTAAAGACCAACATACCAAAATAACCCTAAACCAACTTCTTCTTCTTCCTTTTGACCCTGGATGAGTTATTGAGTCTTGGTACTCTAATGTAAAATGTCAACTTTATTAACGGGAGTTCGATTCTTATTTGGGTTTTAGAAAGATCAAATTGTTCGTTTCATCTATTTGGCCTCTAATACGATAGTTTTGGAGTTCCATATATTGTTTTTGCTTCAAGCGATTTACAAGTGACTATATTTTGTGACAATGCTAAAAACAAGAATTATCATTCAAACTAAAACATTTTGACTGTCATAAAATTGTCTTGGTATAATTATAGGTCTTATTCAATACCAAAACCATCAATCAAATATTTAGCCGAGCATAAGTAGAGTTCAAGGTCACGCTTCAATCGAACGAACAATTTAATATATTCAAGTCATACAATAGTTGGCACATTAAAGAACTCAACAGTGGTCACATACTAAGAGTTAAGCACACAAAATAACTAGACATCCGCAACAACAAATTGAAGGTCGCAATCTTTTAACAACTATGTGACCACAACATGAAAAAATGAAGGTCATTGTAAACCACATAAAGTGAATTCAATGTCACACAACACAGAGTTAGTGGAGAAAAGATTTTGAAAATGAGAATTTTCCATTTTGATGGTTTTGCTTTATAAGGAAAAAAGTGAGACCTTGGGCAATAATCCATGGGCCATAGTGAAAATGATTAATTTATGTGTCTGTAGATGTACACATAGAGGTTCATATAATGTGAGTGGGGAGTGGCCCACGATACTGTAGCACGAGACGCCCCACTCACATTATGTCAATCCCTGTGTGTACATCTACGTACACATAACATGACTAGTGAAAAAGTGTACTAGTTCAACTCGAGGTTCTAGGATCCTAACTTCTAAGTCGAATCAACTTGAAAACTTTTGAAGTCGAGTCACTATTTCACGTTAAATCTTGCCCGAATTGGATAGGTATTAGCTCCCCTTAAATGCTTCAACAAGCATAATGTTCGAATAGTTCTCGAGTCGGATCAACTAGTTCAATTCAATTTTGAAAATATGATGTTAAATAAACAATTGGTTCAATTGGTAGTGTAAGCATATGGATAGAAATTATAAATAGAATAGACAAAGACGAAGGTGAAGAAGACTTGTGGTACTTTTATGTCTATGAATTCCGAAGAGAATGACACTATTCCGCAATTAAGAATTAGTCAATTCAATTACTCAATTAAAAGATAATTCAATTACTCAATTAAACTATTGCATGAGTAATTGGTAACAAGCACAATACAAATTTGTCATTCAAACTTATTTTTTTGTGATGATGTATTTGGAAAATCGCAATATTTTTTTTTTGAAAAAAATAAATAAATACCTTTATTAATTTTGTACTGCAAATAAGAAAAAAAAGTTTTAGTAAATCACGAATATATATTTACTACTAAAATGTGTACTTAAAAAATTACGAAAATAGAGAGGACTGTTTACGCCGAGCATCTTTAGTTGCTTCAAGATACTACACATTCTTTCCACGTAGTTTTGTAATAACTTCGTGAATTTTCTCGAATTTGTAATGAGGCGAAGTACAAACAAACAATTATTAGACGCCACACCACATTCTTTGTTCCCATCGATCTTTCGACCTCCTTGAGTGTTTAAAATATAAAATCAAATTTAAGATAATGTATGATTCAAACTGAAATTATAGACCAACAAAAAGAAAAAAAAAACATTAAATTTATAATAATGTAGAGACAAACAACAACGTTAAGTCATTATCAAAAAGTTCAAATTTGACACACTTCAGCCAAAAATTCACCTCACAAAATACAACAGTCTCTATTAAACCCATCTCTTGACCAAAATAATAAGTAAAAAACAAAATGTTACAATGAATTCTTATCCAAATAGTCAATCATCACTTTCTTGAACCCAAGCAAAAGAATCAAAGACTTCGATGTCAAAAACTACTTTTTGTATGCCAGAATGCAAACAAAATTTTCAATAAATTGATGAGATTTATGCATGTGGTTCCCTGAAACGAATTTTTGATATGAACATCTAGTAATCGACAAGGTTCTAAAAGATGTAATGCGTGG
>CAIGRH010224634.1:0-10541 GCA_903798295.1 Fraxinus nigra | reverse complement strand
ATTGCACAATAATTTATATGATTGATGTAAAGTGAAGGGCTTCAATAGTATAACCCTTAAAACTCTATTATCCAATAGTGCTTCAATTAATATGAGGTCATTGATTCTTGTTAAATATGAGATCTTCCTTGAGAACATTACAGTTTTATTCTGAAAATCTTTGCAAAATGTAGCAAGTCTTCTTTTATCTTGTTTGCCAGCTTCATATTTAGAATGAGGCAGTCAAGAAGACAAAAAGCTGGTATCAAATGTAGTATATATTGGGACATTTAGAAGAAAAAAAATTGAAGGAAAAAAAAGAAAGAAAAAGAAAAGAGATAACAATCTCGTTTGTATTTTTAAGAGAGGGCGAGAGATAAGAGAGATTGACACATAACTAATGGAGTGTGACAGCTTCACATTTTTATTCCTCTCATAAAAATATCAAGTCACCGATGAGAAATTACACTACTAGGGGAAGGGAGAATCTGCAGTGATGGGGAAGGGGAGATGGAAAAAGAGATGGATGAAAGAGCAATTATTTTAAATTTGTAATTTATCTTAAATGAAAATAAGGAAATCTAGTTATCGATTATCATGTACTCTTCGTGTAGAGCTACAACAGTTCATTTATTGCGTTTGATTTAAATTTGAAGGGAGGTCATCATTTTCAAATCATCAACTGATTTTTGATAGTTTTTATCATCATATTCAAACAAGGCCGATTCTATATAACATTGACAAATTTAAAAGTAGTTTTTATTTTTGTTTAATTAATCTGACGATGACTACAATGTTATATTAATTTATTGGATTGTCACAACTGTCTAGACTACATGAAAATTGTTATGTCATACGTTAATCACAAGTCCAAAACTTCAAAAATTAATTGAATTTGATAAATCTCAACCCTGACTCAATCAAAATCGCAGCTGGCTTCAAGAATTAGATGATGTTGGACAAATCATCACCAGTTTTTAAATGTATCAAATTTGCTACTAGACTTGAGTATGCAGATAATTATTGAAACTCTAGTTACATGCTGGAATTTAAGTGCAATACTGACATATATAATTGGAATTATCTAGAGCTTGCTGATTTTATTTCTCGAAGGATTGGAGACCACCGACGTTAGCCAACTATAAATATGGGTTCGGCCATTACGTTTCAGATATGTATATTTGTGTGAGAAGGGTGCAGAGAGAGAGAAGATAAATTGACAGCCCGTTTGACCCCCATTATTCTACATTATAATGAGAAGAATAATTCTTTTTTGGTGAATGTATGATTAAAGAAGAAGGAAATTTTTTTAGATTTACGTGTACTATGTTTTATTGGAGAATGTGTGATTGAGAAAAAGAGATAGAGAAAAAAATAAATTATAATTTAATGGAGAATAATGGAGGCGAAATGGGGGGCTGACTGATCTTTTGCTAAATAATATATTATAAGTGGTTTGTGGTTTTAGTGTGTGTAAGTGATTTTTTCATAATAAAATCACTCATTTGTTTGAACTCAATAGATGTTGCAATAAATTCATACTTTTAGACATGAAAAGTTTTCAAAGTTGAAGGAATGAAAATATTATAATTTTTCATCAGGTCATTTTAAAAAGTTCTACATGTGGCTAATGCTGGTTGATTTTTTACGAACTCCAATAACATCAACAACTCAATCAGCAAATTCTTGTTGATACATGAGGATTGGAACCTTGTGTTAGAGAAAGTAAGTTAATGGGTTTTTAGTAATGTGATAAGGCAAAATAAAAAAAAATGGTTTGGATTGAAGAAGCTGTCTCTTCTTTGTTTTGAAGATTATTGATAAGTGTGTTTTATACACTTATTCATGGCAGAAAATATGGATAATTTTTGGTAAATGTATCGAAATATGGCTTGATTATATATAAATTATGTTTTGCAGGATAACATTGATGAACATGGTGGAATTTAGGAAAAAGAAGCGAAAAAGACTAAAATGGAAGAAAATCAAGTTTAAGGACCAAAGTGCAAATAGTCGAAGATGAACCGAAAGAAGAAATGAAGATGTGAAAGAGTCAAATACCAATTTAATGAAGACATGAAGTGTTGGAGGAATAAGAAATTAAAAAAAAAAAAATCATGAAACGAGAAAATGGAGTTCGAGGATCAAAACACAAAAAATGAAAGTCTGCTTGAACTATGCTATAACATAGTTCTTTTAGCCATGTAGTCACATGGTGTGATGCGGGGCCTTCTAGAGCTAAAAATGGTTGAAGTGTGCTATAACATTAAAATGTATTATACAATAGCATAGTGTATTTTTGGAGGAAAAATTTTTCGTTTCTTTATATGATTCCAACTCTTATGGAAACAATCTTGAGACATCTGTTAAAGACCTAGGGGTCTTCTAGAAGTGATTACCACGCATTACAACACATTTTAACATATTTTGAAGCATAGAAGGAGACAAGAAAAACGAAGATCGATTCCAAGAATCGGAGATTCAATTCAAGATTTATTTGAGTGATGTCGATTTTTCAATATTTCTTTTTTTTCTTGTTCATAATATATTAGGCTAGATTTACTTATGCGAAGAGAACAATGAACTGTGTAATATGAATTTTTAGTCTTTAATTTTACATACTTGACATTGAAAACACATTTTTGAATACTGAATGGTGTATATGATTTTTTTCTCCACAATTATTGTGTACATTAATTGTGTGAATTTTGTGGCTTATTTTATGCATTTGAAAGAAGAAAAAGAGGTTCGACATATTGTAAATCATCATAGGGTCCGATAGGGGATAGAAGTATACCGCTATACTCTATGTGAATCTTTAAGTGTTTATAAAAATTCATGCACTCTTGTATATTTGCATCCGTCATAGAAATATAGTCGGGCCATATATTAGAGTGGGTTTAATATTACTCGAAAGAGATTGTTAAATAAAATGGGAATATTGATTCGTCAAAATTTAATCGTGTTTTCAAAATGTAAAACTAAGGTTAAAATGATTATTGCATTGGGAATTCGAGATCCTAGTCCGTTTGTCATCTATTAGATACATCAATTTGCATTTAGTATAATTTGTATTTAGTTTAGTTAATTTACTCATAATTGCATAAGTACATTAATTTATTCATAATTTTGTCACAACAAACACATTATATTATTCTTGTTTCAGTTAAGGTCATGATAATTTTTGTGGGACGATACTTGGGCTCAAAATTCACTTTATTACTTGTTAACGAACCGTACACTTGCGGTGATTTTAATTCAAAATATTTTTTCGTAAACAATTTTCGAGCCAATATGATGGTCTTGACATAGATCCGATGTTAAAAATATATAGTCCAGATCTTGAAGTATTAGAAATTTCAGGATGTGTATATTAAGTGTTTGCTAATGAGCGTTCCATCTTTGGTTGAGACAACCCTCAATATTAAAAAATGGGCATATATTGCGGATGAAGAAAGTATGGGAAATGACAGTAACAAAAAAAGTTGCGAATTGTAGGGGGAAATGTTGAGGGAAATTTTCCAGAGCATTCATCATGTTGAGAAGTTATCTGTAGGATATTGGTGCATTAATTGAGGTTCAGTTTCTATATACAATATTTGAATGTGCTTAATTATCTGAAACATGGCCCATTTTACTTTTCGTAACAGGTGTTGCAATGATGAAAAATTTAGATTTGCATTCACCTCTTTTAAATTTGAAGTGTTTAATGCTAGATATTAGCCTCGAGAATGCTGGAATTATGAACCTTCTTGAAATCTCGCCGAACGTGGGCATGTTAGACATTCAAAACCGTTGTTATGTGATGCGTAATGTGATAAATGTGAGTTCTTTGATTTTAAGTTTATGCGGGGATGATTTTTTTTTTCTTTCAAGCTTTCATTTAGTTTCAAACATATTCAACATTCTGAACAAGATCTAAACTAAACAATCTTCTATATTGGAGATGGGAATTGAATAAAATTGGCCTGAATTTTGAGGAATACTTCAATTTACAGACAGAGTTCCCAAATTCTTTTCTGATGCATCGGAGGATGGCTAAATTGAATGGTTCTGTTGCAAGTCCTCAATATTTTGATTGATAGAGTTCGTGTTGGAAAATTCTAGACTCCAAAAAATGATGATTAAGGCTATGAAATTTGAACGGGTTACACTACAATATTTACTTTTAGCAACACAAAAACACTAAGAATGCCAAGATCCTCGCCTACTGGCAGAAGTTGAGAAAAGAATTGTCAAATCTGTCAAGATTTACACATTCTTGCACGGTTTATCTTATTTCTAATTTGGTAAAATGCTCTCGAAACATAATGATGTCACAAATAATAAAAAGTTCACGCTAATATAATTTCATGAAACAAATCACATTATGCAAGACATAAGATAATTACTTTACTAAATTTGATTATATTTATCTCTATTAATAAAAAGATTGTGAAGGTTGTGAAAGAATTAGTAGAATTCTTTAACATAAATTTCAAGTCGAGAATTCTTACTTGAATAGATTAATTCCAAGATCTTTTTATGTGGTTGAACCACTTTGCATTTCAAATTTCAAAATCTACATTTTCTTGTTCTCCAATAGTCTCAATCCCGATCATAATAGAAAGTGATTATCCACAACTTAAGTGTCTAATTTTGTGAGTTTTCATACAAAAAATGTAGTTCTTGGCACTTTTCGATTTTGGTAGGATTTTCCAATGCGAATTTCACCATATCACTTGCCATCTCTTTTCTCTCTCTGTCATAGACAATAATTAGAGGCTACTTTGGGAGTTAAGAGAGGTTATGGGGAGTTGTAGGTTTGAATTCCAAGTTCAAGCAACTCTCTTCAACTCCTTTGATGTCTTGTGTGTCGAATCATCCTACATGGACGACCCACAACCTTTATTATCCAACATCTTTCACTCGCATATGATAGGCTTGACCTGGATCATGAGTAACAACGAATATCACAAGTTAAATAACTTACAAGGTCTATTTCACAAAAACTCATATGGCAAATAGATCATGCGACCAGCAAGTAAGATTAGGGTTCACAGTATTATAAAACGGTTAGTAATATATAGTAGCTATACTAGAGGAACATCGCATCTCGCTATATCCCAAACTCATTTTTCAACATTAATTTAGGTATTTTTGAGCCCCTCAAATATTTATGGACTATTGTAATCTTATATTCATAATTGTTTTCTACACCCAAAATGGTTAAACACAAATGTTCGGTCGACGAATACAGACATAAATGTTGGTTAAAATATTTTTCATTTCTTACTCGAACCCTTCACCTTTAAATTAGCTGCTTTCCTAAACATGTCCCATCAAATCGAATCAATTTTAGTTGGTAACCTGCTAAAATAGCAATAGTGAAATAAAATATCGAGAAACATTCAAAAATCATTAGGGTACATATAAGGTTATATAAACCTCAAAGTCTCGTATAACGAGGAAGTGGGGTTTCATTCACTCATTTACCCAATATTGGTCATAAAAGCACACGTCATATGAAATACGTGCAGATCTTAGTTCATGTATTTCTTGATAACTAACTTGAGTTCTCTTTATATTCATTCATTTAGGCAATCTCAAACTGAGAACTTGATCTGACTATGAAATATGTTTAATGGATATAGCAAAATCCATTTCAATTACTTACAATAATCTCAACTTGATATTTTATCAAGGTGATCGGATCGTGTACACAACACGGTCACTTTGTCTCATCGTAGTACATCCTGAAATTAACTAATGCGATTACTCGTATGAGTGAGTCAATCTTAATTAGTTTCAACATACTTTATATGTGTATGCAAATCATTATCTTGTAATCCAAACATTAGATCACACATGAATTCAAAATTGTTCATGTGTGGACATACAAAAACTCAATCAAGAGTTTTCAGATGCACAAAGTATCATATTCTACGCAAATCATTATCTTGTGTATGCAAATCATTATCTTGTTCTCATACAATGATTTTTCCTTTTTCTTTTTTCCTTGAATTTTACTAACTTTTTGGCTCATTTATTTTTATTATTATTTCAGTCAAGTCACACATTTGCCACGGACTGCCAAATCAGCATGTCAATAGAGATTAACAACTACATCAGCCATTTTCCTTGTTTATTAATGGGAATGGAGAGAATGAAATCATGAATAATATTGAAACAAATTATAAGGTTAGTGAACAATTTAGAAAATATATAGTAACCAAGATGAGGTTTAGTATAAGTTCAATGACCTCAAGTGAACATTACCTCTTTTAACATTAGTCATGTGTGAGATTGTGAGACATATCATAGATAATGAGTTGTGATGTATGTATTGATGATGATATTGATTAATTGTTCTGCTCTAGAAAATAATTGCTGTGAAGAGTGAACGTTTCATTAGTAACAAATGGGAATCAATTTTCATTATAATGCACATGACTAACAAAACATGATATGGACAATTAATGTTAAAACCAACATGACCTGATTTTGCGTAGTTATCAAACATGACCTGATGAATAAAAGATGATGTGGACAATTGTTAAATTAATTTGTTGTTTACTATCAGACATGACCAGATTGTTGACCTGGACAAATCATCACAGCCAGGGTCACCAAGTCACGAAACAAAATATTGTTAAGGCAAATTTTCATTGGAATATTTAGTTCAAGTTTTCACTAGTAGATGCATGTGCACATGCACTCGTCGATGCAAAAACAAACATACCTAAGTGTATTTGATCTGCATGTAAAGATTTGTTCTTGACAGAACTAAATGAATAAGTTTTCAAATTTTTACTAGCTTAAACTTTTGGATTAGGCAGTTGAATATGATATGAGCAAGCTAAGGTCTTGAGTATAAATTTGGTCGCCACCTATAAATAAAATTATACGTCTCTGGTTTTCATGAAAATAAAAATTAATAAATTTGGCCTACTCATGAAATTATGTTTTGAAATGTGAAATTAATGAATAAATTAGTCATATGTCTAATTACTTAAACTTTTAAATGAAATGCTTCAATATTTTATAACATGCTAAGGTCATGATTCACTGTTGTTGTCACATATTTGTAAAATTTGTGTACATGGTGCACCATTGATGAAAAAATAAATAAATAAAAATAAAAATTAACCAGCACATGAGACAAAACTATATTTAAGTAAGTATCAAATAAAATCAACAAGCAGGCTGGAAAAATACACTATAAGAATGTGTCCGAAGAACAAAAGTACTGAATTATATGTATAAAATCATGTAATAATGTATCGATGATAAAAAATAACATGTAGAAAACCTCCATCGACAATCATTATAACTGCACCATTAAGAAAATAACAATAACTAAAGCAAGCACAAACAGGAATATATAATCGAAGCTGTCCGTGGATGGAGAGTGGGTTGAGTCAGGATGGTGACAGTTTTCTATGTCCTCCATATGTTGTCCTGAAAGCCGTGGAACTCTTTCCTCTCTCTCAAGTATTGATCCAGCCAATGACGTATCACCCGTCGTTGTATTTCTGTATTAATTTCGCTTCTAACTTGATCAGCAAAATTAATTTAAAAATTTCTTTAATAATAAACGGGTTTAGAACAATGTCGAACCCCAAGTACACTATTGGGTAGAAGCCTAAAAACTCCTATTCCAGGTTTTTGAGGGGGGAAAAAAAGAACAAAACTGAGTATTTTTGAAGCAAAATGAGCAGTAATATTTGAAGGAATTTCAGATTAGGTTCTTATGTGTGTATTTCAACAAGTACGATTCAAATTTACGGAGATTAAGGCTTGAAATCCAATTGCAGCATTTCAAATATCAATTATATATTATATGACACACTAAAATAAATCGGTGATTTAGATGAAAGTATTTTTAGAATCAATTTTCAGTCAATTTATTTGATCTATAAAAATATGCAGAGGATATTATTGGTGTGAAAAAATTGAAGGCATATGGTCTCAGATAATTAATGAGAATGAATGAGTGATACTCTTGAGAACTGGATGAGAAAATCGGAATTTAATTTCTTAAAACAGAACTGCAATATTTTGATTATCATAGGAGACGAAAAACACAAATTTACATAATCGACAATCTCATCACCTATGGACATGGAGAACCATTTCACTAATCAAAGTTTTATATTACAAACTTTTGTTCTACAACATATTTACTTTATTTGCTCATGGAGCTAGTCTTAGCTATTATTTCATTATTTTGTATTCTATATAATACTCCTTTTGTTTATTTTATCAAAGAAATAATTATTTTGAGTTAAAATATCCAACAGATTCATATTCAACTTCAACCAAAAGAGTCTAAATATCCTTCAAAATTCTTCTCTTTTCTAATTGTTAAGTTCGTGTTTAGATTCTAAATATGAACTAAGATGGTGTATATTATTCGAAGCCTCGGTTCTAGAAGTAAAGGGTTCGCCAATTATGTCAAGGCTAAAGGACATGGCGTACTTTTGCCAATCTTATAAAGACAACATTGATCCTACAAGTACAGCTACTTTTGCTTAATAAACACCCACGCTTGTATAGAATATCTAGCCTCGGGGTCCTTTTTCCCACAAATAATGAAATCAAGTTTCTAGTGATGAATTAAGAATTATTCTTTAAACTTATTCTCATCTCTTGTAGTTTGGACAAACAATTTTTTTAGGTTTTGCATCCATAAAATTTTTCCCACGATACCATTCTTAATCAGATATATTTTGACTATGTATATATCTTTTATGCCAAACTGGTCGTTCAACTCCATCTAATCCCAAACTCGGTTACTCCGTTCACTTCTCTTAGTCAAACTAACACGGAAGTCCTATGTGGCCGACTTAATCTAGGACAATGCATTGTTACAATTCCCCAACAATGAGAAAATAATAAATTGGTGTGTTAGAAAAGCTAGAGAGTCCCACTAAATTCAGACCTTGATGCAATTAATCACGTCATATGGTGCTGTGCCAACAAATTACACATATCATGTCCTTTACCTACCTAGCATAACAAAAAGATCGTGTTCTCTTTAAACAAGTGAAATTTATGATCATTGTCAACAAATAAAAGAAAATGCAAAATGGGTACCTCTTTGATGGATTCACTTCTTTGTGCTTCACAGAATCCTGACTTATGTTGATCCCAGCTTGAGGCTGCCTGAAGTTCATTATAAACACCAAAAAACACATATAAAACAAAAAGGATTAAAATTCTGAGGTTTTCCAAACTTATGTTCCTGGTTCAAGTGAGTTATTGAACTTCATTTCGTCACAACTGCATCACTTAATTTTTACTTTTGTTGCAACATTCACATCAGTACTTCCGTCTCCATTTTCTTGACCACTCTGAACACAAATCATTAATGGCCCCGTAAGTGCTTCTATTTGTTAACCTAAGAACTTGTCTAGACAAGTTTGACGACTCCCAAAACTCTTTAGCCAAGAAAAAAATTGTCACACGGAAATCACAAAGAAAAGGAATTAAAGGCAAATCAAGTGAATGCTTCAAAGCTTTTTACGCACACCAGAATATTCGGTCATTGACAGAGAAATCTAATATATAGCATGTACCTCATTTGTGGCATAGTTCTTGCATATTCCGGAGGTGCCTTCGCAATCACTTCAGAATTTCTTCTCTTCCATATCCTATTCCTCCGTGCGACATTGCCAATACCCCGTCTGCAAAGCAAAAAAGCTCTCAAGAAAATTAGAAGAGACAGAAATAATTGTCTTCAAATAATGCCTCAAAATTATAAGTATTAATGTTTATTTATAATTGTTGCTAGCATAGGCATACGTACACAGATGTTTCAGTAGTAACAGATCTCATATAGGAAAGTGAAAATTTGGTTTCTTAAAGGGGGGAATGATGCTCATGTTAGTGGAACAAGACTAGGAAATTCTTGATAGGTTCAAGCTTTGACATATATAGAGTAAAATACTTGCAAAATTTATCTCTAATGGGAGGATTTTTTCAAATGGCTATAGTATGGATTTGTCCTTGATTGAGGGCAAGATTTTAGTGAGATCTTATCTGTCCTTGATGTTTGGCGCTGAGATGGAGTGAACTCGACTTTGACGAGTGACAAATGCAGTTTTATATTTACTTATGTCATCAAAAGTAGACGTTCGAGTACTTTTACGCAATACATACTTCATTTAGTTTGTATATTGCTTGTTTTAGGAGAAACTCTTGATGATGAAATGACTTTTGGAGAAAATGAGTGAAAAATAGATGAAAATGACTTAAATCGTGCAAATTATGGAAGGTGGCGATCAAAGTGTCA
The DNA here is from genome assembly GCA_903798295.1 of Fraxinus nigra. NCBI lineage: Eukaryota > Viridiplantae > Streptophyta > Magnoliopsida > Lamiales > Oleaceae > Fraxinus > Fraxinus nigra. The sequence continues at coordinate 286 of CAIGRH010224634.1, read as the reverse complement.
AGACTGGGAAGATGAAAAACTTGCAATGAAATTTAGGAAGGACTTGAGCTATGCAAAAGAGGGAAAACGAGGACCAAATTGAAGACGAGAGTGTGAAACATGGAATCGCAAAGTTACACTTGTGCAATTGTGAGGCAAGGTGATGCAGAACCGATAGAGAAATAGAAGGACATGCAATTGCATGGTGTTATCGAGCAGCAAAGATTTTGTTTCCTTTTCTACTTTGAATTCTTCATAGAAAGTGTTAGGATTGATACCACTCGTTGTGACACCAATCACCGGATTG
>CAIGRH010224614.1:0-11046 GCA_903798295.1 Fraxinus nigra | reverse complement strand
TGGAAAAGAGAGAAAATTATAATGAATCTCAGAATTCTAGTAATATATTTTCTCACACCTATAAAATTGTATAGAAGAGCCTAATTTTTTAGGGAACATGAAGGGGATGTCCAAACCCTCATAATAGAGTTGTTGATGAAACATGATACCAAAAAATCGAGTCCAAAACAAATTCTAACTCTCAATGAGCTTCCAAAATAGAACTTCAACTTACATAAGACTCCATTAGTATTCCAAACTGAATTCTTCTTGACGTGCACTTCAATTATAATTCTTCAATTACTTCAACAAGGAATTCGGTTCACACTAAAATTTTAACATTTACGATTTTTTTTTTTAATTATCCCATCATATTATGTTAAGTCGTTTTGAAGGTCGACGCAATTTAAGTTCTCCATTAATTATTCTCCATTAATTACTTATTGGGGAGACGAATAAATTTTCTTAACTTGATTAAGGCTCTTTCAAAAGAGAGAGAAGAACGATACCTACTCATCCGAACGAGGCTCAACAAAAAGCACTGTCACAACCTCCTTCCATTAACAGTCAGAACTTCGGCCAGCTGAAAAATATCGTCGATTGTTTATCCATCAACATACAAAGAGAAACATGGACTCTGTTAAATGAGAGAACAATCGTCCTTTTCATTGTCTATTCTTGGGAGCAATTGCCTCGAGGGCAATTTCGTATCAGTTCAAACTGGAGAATTCACATGGGCGAACTAACGCTAAATTCATCATAAAGTGGTCCAGAAGAAAGCACTCCCTCCCTCAGTTTTATTATCCTTTTTCCTTGATAAATTTTAATCTTTTTCAATTGATAGCAGCAAAAAATAATATAAAGATTTGGTGAATTGAATGAAAGGTACACATGAAAAACAATGCAATAATACCAACAATGACATGTCAGCAACAACAACAAATTAACCTTATTTTCAATAAATTTGATGCTGACTACATCAATTTCTCCTTTTCTTTTCAAATCTTATTTCTTAATCCATTAGGTCCATTATATAAACCCAAAGAAATGTTGAAACTAATCAAATTATACATAGGGAACGTGCACAATTTGTAGAGAAATGGCATTTCATTCTAAAAATTAACATATCGAGTGGAGTCGTCAAATTCCAGTAAGAGACCATCATCCCCCTCGTCGGGCGATATTATTATTTTTTTTTTCGCATTTTTCAAACTGCATGCAATAATTATTACGGCTTACAAGTACTTAAAAGAAAATTAGGAATCAGAAAAGTGAAAAAGTTCTTGAATTCAAAGCGACACACCTTAACGCCACTAATCTTAAAGGCTTCCAGATTCTTTGTATTAATAAAAACTTTTGACTCATGATAACTTATGTTTTAGAAATAATAATTATTTATTTTAAATAGGTCAACAACTTCGGTGCACCAAATTTTAATATTGTGACGTGCTATAGGTCGAAATATCTTTTCAATAAAATCTAAATTCCAGTTTTTTGCATATGTATAACTAATTAATTATAGTATATGTGTGAAGAAAAATAATGAATTATTAATTTTTTTAAAAAAATAATTTTGTTGACTTTCTTAGTTACAAATTTACATCTACTTTATTCGACTTTTACCTTGAGATGATCGATTTTTTAAAGCATTTATTTTTATTAAAAGTCGAAAACACGTGTCATGGAAATAGTTAGGAAATTTTCGCAATATGAAATATTTTGTTCTTATAAATTATATCTTGATTCTTTCAAAATAATTTAGAAAATATCATTCGCTTGGTACACATAAAATTACCTTGTTAATGCTTAGTTAAATTCACTGGCGGACCAGGGGTCCTTGGGTCATGTGATCCCACAACTTTTGAAATTTTTGTTGATAAAATTCTGTTTGGTATCGATTGAAATCTAATATTTTAATTTAAATCAAATTTAACAATTAACTTTAATAATATATTTCATGGAATTGATAACTTTTCAACTTTTACCAAAATTTACAAAAAATCTTATTTTAATCCACATTAAACATGAGCAAAATTTCAATAAATTTGATTTTTTTTCTCCTCTTGTTCTCCCCCTCACCCTTTTTACCAAAATCTTAGCGCTTCCAAAATCTACAGTATCGTGGACCCCACCTCACTTACATTATGTGAATCTCTATGCGTACATCTATGCGAGGCCGGTCCTGTGATTTTCAAGGCTCGAGACAAACTCCATGAACTAGGTCCTCCAAAATCAACATAAGTGCAAATTCAACGGTGTATTATGTAACATATTGTTAACTTGAAACTTTACAGTAAAACAACAAAAGATTTATATTATAGAGTAATAAAATCAGCAACAGTTCAAATAATCAGTTAAATACTATTTGCACCATCTTTGGAAAATATGACTTTTTTGGGACTCATTTCAACTAAATAATCCTTCGTTTTTTTTTTTGTCAACATTTTTTTAATTCTCGGGATCTCTCCTGTGTGATTTGCGAATTACTGCACATGGAGCGAGATATACCCAGTGCGCACTTACAAGCAGCAACTGTGAGTTCCTACGTCAACAAAAAAAAGCCATATTATTTCATTTCCAAGGGAAATTTTCTTAATAGTAAAGGGAAAAATTAAAATTAAAATTCACTAAATTAAAACCAACAACACTAAAGAGAGAAATCAAGAGAGTAAACAGTAAAAAAAAATTCTAATGTTCACAAAATAACTTTTCCTAGTTTGATCACAATCCAACAAGGACTATAATTTCTTCAATCACGATACCAATATTTACTTATATAAATATCCAGAAAAATGAAGAAAAATGATTAATTGATCAAATAAAGAAAACCCCATTGCAAATTACACAATTTTGACTAATTTTAAGTCACTAAATGAAATAAGAAAAGGGTAGTAAAACATCATCATTAGGTAATCAACTAAAAATGACAAAAATAAAGTACACACTTGCTAAATAAAACTCAAAGATGATTCTAAACTCTAAAGATACAGAATGTCAGAATCCGAGCAATCCAAAGTTGGAATTCAGATGTTTCAAGATTGTATCAAATATCTGTAAAATGAAATCCGAGCAATCCTGTACGCAGTAGCATAGCACGGTAGCGGCGGACAATTGAGAGAGAAGCGAAAGGACTGTGTCGGTCAAGGCAGACGATGGGTTTTGGCTATTCTCGCTGGCACGCATAGAAGGTATATGAATGGGGCTTTGAACTGATTTTTTCAATTTTATATTAAAAGTAAAAAAAATATGAGGTCCCTATAATATTCGGGCCTGAGGTATGGTCTCACTTGCCTCTGCCCAAAATCGGGTCTAAATCTATATACATATAGCAAATTTTTTTTTTTTTTTTAATGCATTGCTTGCACTTGAAAAGAAAGAAGAGCTAGAACAGACACATAGCATATAGCATTTGCATTTGTTACAAATGGCTAAGAGGTAAAAAAAAATGGGGCTTACGATTTTATTTTTAATTGTCTCATCATATTGTGTTACGAAGTTGTTTTGAAGCTTGATGCAATTTAAATTCTTCATCGTTTACTCTTTCGGGAGACAAATAAATTTTCTTAGCTCGATTGAGGATCTTTCGATAGAGAGAAAACAACAACTCTTATTCATACGAAAGTGACTAAATTAGCCTTGAGGCTCAACAGAAGGCAATGTCACAACCTCCTTCCATTATCGGTGACAACTTCGGCGGGACAGCTAAAAGATATTGTTGATCCACCAACATACAAACAGACACATAGACTCTTTTGAATAAGAGAACAATCTTCCTTGTCATGGACTGGCCCCTTGGGCCAATTGCCTCAACGAGATTTTATAAACACTCGTTATTAAAGAAGAAAACAAGCCCACTAATGGTAATATTGCATATTGATACTAAAAGATACGTTAAAATAAATTTCAGTTCGAACTGAGAAACTTTGGATTTGAAGCAAACGTGAGAGAATTCTTACTCGTTGTTGAAAGTGTCAAAATTGTAGGTTAAATTTATTTATTTTTTAAATCGGTAAGCGATCAATTATGTCTTTTACTTAACGTAACAATAAACTCAACACGTAGCTGATTGTATTTGAACTCATTTTCAATACCACAAATCTTTCGATTAATGATACAGAGTGACGTAGTGGATAACAAAAGAATCTATAAACAAAATCACTCCACAAATAATTGAAATTCTATTTCTCGAGTCAATCCAAGACAAGGAAATACTCATAAAAAGGAATTTATTTAGTCCCTATTTATTTCAAAACTCTTTATTTTTTATATTCATTTTCAACTGAACATTCACATAATAAAAATATTTTGCATATAAATTAAAAAAAAAAAATTCATACTTTTTAATCAAACATTCTCCAAACTATCATTTCTTATTTTCTTTTTTATAATGACAATCAAATTATTACCTGAATAACATCAAATTAATTTATTTTTAATAAATTTGAAGTTGACAACATCAATTTCCTTTTTCCTTTTTTTTTTTTGGTTCAAATCTTATTTCTCAATCCCTTAGGAACGTTATTAATTAACACCATAGTTCTATTGAAAATGCTCACTACACAGACTATACTTAACTAATGTCACTCTGTTTGGATACAATTTCAATCAAATTAAAATATTAATTTCAAACACGCAATGAAAACTACTATTCATTATTATCAACATATTTTGTAAAATTCATTACTATTCTTATTTATAAATTTGTAAGACGGCATCATTGTAGTTAAAGTATATTAAACACTATCAAAAGTAATCTATAGTATATTAAATATCTTATCAAGTGACATTCATTTTTTGAACGATTTTAGTCTGATTGTAATTCAATTATTTCAATAATATCTTACGTTTTGTTTTTCAATATATATTTAATCATTTAATTACCATATACACGTACGTTTGATAGATTCATTTCACCGGTGTGTTTTCATTAATGTATGAATTTCCTATTATTAATTTTCAATTAATTATCGTTCACATTCATTTAATTATATTCATCTTCATTTATGTATTTTAACGTTATTAATTCTAATTATAAATTAGTTAAAATTTCACATTTAAAAATGCATTTTATTATCCACGTCCATGTATGCTAATAAATATCTAATTTTACTTAATTGAAAATTAAATAAATAATTTAACATTCATTATTACGTATATATATTTTTTGATATTAATTTTAAATTAATTAACATTCATACACATTCAAATATTATTTTTACAACACTTATAGAATATATCATCATAACGTACAACACATGTTCAACGTCGACTAATGTGAATAAATAAGGAAGAAGAAAGGGGAAACTAATATACCTGGTCAAGAAAATATAGACAAATAGAAATCAAAGCATGATGACTCCTACAACAACAAAACACATTTTCCTTGTCTCCATTTTTGGCCCTTCTACGTTTACAGGCCAAAGGCTACAAGAAGTTTATTACACTACATTACACACTTGTCATTATTTTTTCCCCAAAATTTCCAGATTCTCGAAAGCAAATTCATAGACTAAGCAGGACAGGGGCAGATTGTGGAGGATTAGTAAGCATGTGAACTGCCTCCCTCATTGTTGGCCTGGCCGCGCTCTCATCCTCGACGCACAGCATTGCAATCTTGAACAAGTTTACAACACCATTTAAGGGATAGCCAACAAGCCGTGAATCCACTACTGCTAGAACCGAGGCAGCGTCTGAAGGTTGAGAGAGCTCTGATGTCGTTTTCCTCACCCACCTCACTATGTCGACACCATCCCCGAACTCCCCCACCGGCTTTCGCCCTGTGATCAGTTCTAACATCACCACCCCAAAGCTGTACACATCACTCTTCTGGTCCACTTTGAGCGTGTAGGCATATTCTGTTGCATTTCAAACAAAACAACTCATCAAAACATAATTGATGGAGTAAATTAAGTCTTGTTTGGATAAGGTAAACTGCATAATGCTAGAATAAAATCTTGTCTATTGTATTGCCGTGTCTAACACTGAGGACAGGACACAAATCACTAGTACTCTACAGCAACAGAGGGAGAGTCCATAACCAAATTAATGAACGACCTAAACAATCTTAGAAATTCAGAAAATTAACAATGCAATAACCTGTAAAGAAACAAAAGTTCTAGTTAAGAAAGTACTCACCTGGTGCAATGTAGCCATAGGAGCCAGCAATGGAGGACATGCATTCAGAAGCACCGGCATCATGCCAGAACTTGGCCAGTCCGAAATCAGCCACATGAGCTTCGTAATCTGAATCAAGCAGAATATTATTCGATTTCACGTCTCTGTGAATAATCGAAGGTGAACAATCATGGTGCAAATAACATAAGCCCTTGGCTGCTTCCACTGCAATCCTGTACCGCGATTCCCACTGTAAATGAGCACCCTTGGCACTATGCAGCATCTCCCCTAAGCTTCCGTGAGACATGTATTCATACAACAATAAGTTGCTCTCATTGTTCGACACATACCCAAGAAGTCTTACTATGTTTCGGTGCCTGATTCTCCCTAACGTCTTAATCTCAGCCATAAATCCATGATCAGTTGGACCATTACCACGGCAAGTTAATCTTTTTATCGCGATGTCAAAGCCATTTGGCATGGAGCCTCTGTAGACAATCCCAGCTCCACCTTTCCCAATTATGTTCTCGTCTTGTATGCATTCTATTACGTCGTCCACTTTGAAGTCTAGCCTCTGGAACGCTGTAAGTTTCCAGGATCTTGATTTCTTGAGCTTTGTCTTTCTAACTGTGATCAAGGTAACTGCCATTAGCAATAAAACAAAGACTACTATTACTACAATGATCACCATATTCGATTCCCTCGAATGCCTTTTATGCGATTTTTGTGATGAACTCGAAGCAGAGGAACAAAATGTACTCTGAGGTGCACAAAGGTTAGGATTTCCAGCGAAAAATAGATCATCGAGATCTCTAAACAGCCCGGTTGTCGGTATTCTGCCTGAAAAATCATTGTAAGAAAGATCTAAAGTTGTTAAACTTTTCATTAGCCCAATTGAACCTGGAATTACGCCGGTGAGTTTGTTCCTCGACAGGTTGAGAACATTCAGATTCTGCAGCCAAGAAATCTCCATAGGAATCACACAGTCTAAATTGTTTCGGCTTAGATCAATGAAAGTCAAGTGGGAACAACGAGCAATGGAAGCTGGAATTTTGCCTGTCAAGCTGTTGCCACTGAAATTCAACTCGGAAAGTTTTTTAAGACTGAAAATTTCTTTCGGTATTTCGCCAGAGAACTTGTTCGAGTCCAGGAACAAATTCTCAAGATTCATCAGATTCCCAATGGCCGGAGGAATTTTCCCCGAAATCCAATTATTCGACAAAGAAAGACTCCCAAGAGTATTAGCAGAAATCTCATCGGGCAGCTCTCCCGTGAAGAAATTATCATTTAGCTCAAGCATATCCAACTGTGGCAAATTAAAAAATCCGGCCGGAATTGTTCCGTTCAGGTAATTCTTCTTTATTCTGATCCGATTCAAGGACTTGCACTCACCCAACTCATCAGGAATCGGGCCATAGAAATAATTGTCCATTAAAATCAAAGTCTTCAGCTTTCCTCCTTTACACAAGTCCCTCGGGATAGTTCCCGTCAGTCGATTCTGTGTAACATCCAGCAGCATTAGCCTCTCGTTCCTGCCGAGATTTTCCGGCAGTCCCAGAGTGAAATTATTGTTCCATATCTGTAAAACTTCAAGATTAGGCAGGTCCCCAATGAAACCCGGAAGAGGACCCTGTAATTTGTTCTGAAACAAATTAAGCAGAGTCAAATTCTTCAATTGTGCAAAACTTTCTGGTATCTCTCCTTTAAGAAGATTAATGGAAAGGTCCAGTGACATCAGGCTGACCAATCCCGAAAGCTCCGGTGGAATATGGCCAGTAAGATTGTTCAACTGAAGAAACAGAGTATGCAAATTCTTGAGATTCCCAAGACTTGCCGGAATTTCACCTGTGAGATTACAGTTTCCAAGATCAAGTAATCGGAGAGTGGCTATCGTACCAAACTCCGGCGGAATGCCACCTTCAAAGCAATTATAGTACCCCAAAGAAAGCTCCTGAAGGTTCGGAATCTTAGCCAGGGAGGCTGGAATTTTTCCTCCCAAGTTGTTGCCTTGTAAAGCCAAAATCATCAAGCTTTTGAATTCGGAGTAAATTTCCGGGATTTCCCCTGAAAAATAATTCCCCCCGAGCTTAAGAAAACTCAGTTTCTCCAACTTGACCAACTCCACGGGGAGATTTCCACTGAAATTATTGTTGTACACGTCCAAAACTTCGAGCTCTGTCATTTCAAGCATAATTTCTCCAGGGAAAGTCCCACCGAAGAGGTTGCAGGAGAGATTTACGAACTTCAAGTTGATTAAACTGGAAACTTCCATCGGAATCGAGCCGGTAATATGATTACCAGATAAAGTGAGATTAACTAGTTCACTCAGCAGCCCAATCTCCGGCGGCAGGGTCCCCAAAAACGGGACGTTTGTGACGTTGAGAGATATCACCCTTAATTCATCGTTGCACGTCACGCCGGAAAATGTGCAGTGAACTGACGGTGAAGACGACGGAGTGGAAACCCAGTCATCTAGACCCGACCCGTTGGCCCCGACCATTAAGGATTTTAGTTTCAACAGGGTTTCAAGATCCGATTGTGCATGAGAGATACTGCATGAAAACAAAAGCAAACTCAAGAAAATATGAGGAAGAACATTTTTTAATGAAAATTTTCTCATTCTAGCTTTTGTGAGCGAAAGATGAACAGAAATTTGTACGGATGAGAGTGGAAACGAAGGGTTTTTAAAGGCTATTCCAGTGCCGGGCATGTCATTGTTTGTATGGTTGCAAGGAATCTAATGGTCTAAGGAACTACTGAAAGTGAACAAAGTAAAAATCCATCCTTTTCCGATGAGACTGTTCTTCTGTAATTCCCGCTGTATATAATATTGACGACGTTTATTTCCTTCTACTAAAATTCTACCTTTCAAATTTAGAGCATGTTTGGTAATAATTAAAATCCAATAAAAATTAAAAATATGATCGTTATTGGGTCCTACTTGTCTAATAAAATTAAACAATAATGACTATTTTTTCAATTTTAATCTGATTTTAATCTTTACCAAACATGCTTAATTTAAACTATATATTTCATAAAATTCATAAATATTATTCACTTATCAATCACTCATTTATTAAAAAATAGAATTTAAACATTGTAACTTGGAATCAAATAAAAATAACTTTTAATTTTACACAATCAGAAGCCAATAAATTAACCAATTTTTTATGAATCATTTTCTGCCAATTCATATGAATACTTGAAAGATTAACAATAACAAGATTTTCGACAATTTAACATTTCACCTCTAACAAGTTGAATTGAAGAGTTCAAATTGCACTTTCAAGTGATTATAAGTTGCGATTCTTATGAAAAGTTCGAATAATAATTGAGTAATAATATGCATGAATAAAAAAATCGATATCAATAGTCATCTTATTCGATAAATAATTTTTTTTTTTGTCCTAAGCAACTATTGAAAGTTCAAAGTTTTGCAGATAAGAGATGAAAATGATAGTTGCTTTCATAGACACGGGAGAAGATGCAATTCCTGCCAATCTTGATTTAGCAATGTGAAGTGAGCCGATATGGTGGATTTTCATTTTGGAGGAGGCTCTTCTCTTAAAGGTGGAAAACGAGTCGAGTCGGCTCGGCTCGTTTTGACACGAGCCCGAGCGCGAGCCGAGTAGGGGGCTCGCTAGGCGAGCTCGGCTTGTTTTTTTACGAGCGGCTCGTGGGCTTGCTCAATTTTTTTTATTTTTTTTTTTTCAAAAAGACTTATATCTTAAAAAACATAAAAAATGAGTCGAGCCAAATCGAACCGGCTCTGGCTCGTCGAGTACCCATTCTAGGTGAGCTCCGAGCTCGCCCAAAATGGGACAAGCCGAGCTTCGACTCGTCTCTAACGAGCCATGAGTTCGGCTCGTGTGGGCAAGGACCGAGCCGGCTAGGCCCATTGTCATCTCTATCTTTTCTGGTGGTTGTACGAGTTTACAAGTTTTTGAACTTCTATTATGTCCACCCTCATGAAATAAGGACTTGACTATGTCTCGCAATTTCCTCTTACCCGGATGAATGGTATGATCCCCTCGTTCTAACTCAAAAGGATGGTTTATTTAAAACTTAAAATAATCACCAGCAAAGCTTCTACTGTTCTACACCCCAGAATTCAATAAATAAATAAATCAGTTCCTAATATCATAAATAGGGTCCATATAGGTGACGGCGTGAAATGGCTGTTTGAATGACAGGTTTATGATAACTTCTGACATGGCACCAATTTGATATGATACACTGTCGTTTTAAATATTAAAATTATCAATACGACATAGTTTTGCTTATGATTGTGGGCCATTTTGGATTTTTTGGGCTTTTCCGATAGATTTTGACAAATGAGTTGCATTTGGGGCCCATATAGAGTAAAGTCTGAAAGTGTCTTTTCCCAAATGGACATGTTTTTACCCTGTGACTCTATTTTGGTTTTGAGCGAAAAGTCTACTCTCTTTTTTGTTGTTGTTGTTTGGTTTATATCCAAACAGTCCCTATTGTCCTCTCCATTCTCTTCATGATGCCATTGGTCAAGCAAAGTCATAACTATCCTTTGTCCTTTGTTTCAAGTAGAAACAAAATCCCATTGTTAGCATATGATGGCATTAAAGGGCGTGTTTGATACAGCTTTATATTTGATGTCATGATTATGACATTACGATCAAATTTGATTTTATTTCACCATGATCGTTCAAATTCATGGTTAGTGTCACGATCACCACCTCATTTGATTTTATTTCACTATTACTATCCAATTTCATATAAAATTTTATCAAGATAGTCCAATTTCATATAATATTTCACCATGGTCACCTGATTTTCCCACCATTTTCATTAATTTTAATAAGGGTAAAACTGTAATTTTACATTATATATAAAAAATAAATTTAAAATAAAAAATTAAAACAAAGACTTATTTTAAAAAATAAAAAATAATACAAACTTATTTTAAAAAGTTACTTA
>CAIGRH010224605.1:0-19191 GCA_903798295.1 Fraxinus nigra | reverse complement strand
ATTTCATATGCAGAGGGCTGAGTTAAAAAGATGATCGAAGAGACAACATTAGTACATTAGAAGTGATATTGTTACAAGTGCATGGACCAAGTAAAGTAAGGAGAATGCATGGATATTTATCAGATGGAGTTTCTATGGGAGCATCCAAAACTTTCAAGATCAAGCAATCGAGGCGAGCACACTTTGATCTAGGTAAAGGTAATTAGGTTTACAATCGAAGGCGNGCTGAGTTAAAAAGATGATCGAAGAGACAACATTAGTACATTAGAAGTGATATTGTTACAAGCGCATGGACCAAGTAAAGTAAGGAGAATGCATGGATATTTATCAGATGGAGTTTCTATGGGAGCATCCAAAACTTTCAAGATCAAGCAATCGAGGCGAGCACACTTTGATCTAGGTAAAGGTAATTAGGTTTACAATCGAAGGCGGCGGGTTCGAGTTCAAAGGAGGTCTAAATTGCATCCTAGAGGTGATGGACCATTTCATGTTCTTGCATTGATTGGCGGCAAGGGTTATAATTTGGGCATTGAAGGTACGGCTTCAAGGACGATTCATCTTGAAGAGGGAGAGTATGATATGATTCGGGGTGCGCCAAAATTTATCAAGATTTTGATGATTATTGGAGAGAGAGTAGAGCCAAGTTCAAGCCTTCAAATAGTTTATAAAGCTAGTTATTTACATGTTCGAGCAATGGAGTCCATAATATTGAAAACAACAAGCCAATGGTCAAGTAACATATTGGGGACGGAAGCCGGAACGGGTTGGAAAGCACTTTAATTTTCAGTCTGAGTTTGATACACATGTTTGGCATAGAAAACGTTCAAATATGAAGATTTGTATTTCTAGAATATTTGTAGTTCTCGAAGTAATATTTCTAACGCATTTTGAATCACCTTATCGGATATTGAGAGGGGAAGATATGACAAAAATACTGAAAGCTGTCCGGATTCGGGAAAACTGTTTTGACGCGAATTTTCTTATTTTTGCTAGAATTCTAGTTTATGTAAGATTCTTCTAATCTTTATCAATTATTCACATTTTCCTATATTTTCTAGGTTAGTATAAATAGAAATGTTATTATTTCATTGGATGTTATGTTTGACATGAATTAAATTAAAGATAATTTTTTTTCGAAACTTTGCTTCAAAAATTGTGTTCTTCCATGGACATACCGAACTTATCAAAATCCAATCTTGTGACGTTCAAACATCGGATTGTGGGTTCTTCACTGTATAATCAAGGGGTTCAACGCATCGTCGTTATTGTTGGATTTTTTTGGTTCACCTTGTTGGGTTCAAATCCAAAACCAAGTTTAATTGGCGTTCTTGAGTTCCGCATCAATATAGTTGTAGGTTTCATAGTCACCGTTGCTACGGGATTCACATCAAAGTCCCACATGATAATTTGATGCATCAAATCACACGTTATCAAGTCACAATTTGACAGATCACGTGAATTTAGTCATACTAATACAAAGGTCACAAATTTTCATGTTACTAGATCACAATTGTTTCAATTTTGTGAACATTAAAAATTGTACAATAATTTTATTTTGTAAAATCACTACTTAAAATTGATGCTCCCATACAATTTTTAATATAAATTTCATACTGTTCACAAGGAGCAACATGTATACAGTCACAAATTATTAAAAGATACAAACACACCTTCATAAATTCCAAATACCTCCCTTCTAGGGCACGCACAAGGCTGATTGTGACCAAAAAAATATGTGAAGGAAATTATGAATCCATGGAGTAACTGCAAATAGATTTTTGCAGAAAAAAATATGATGAGAGAAAAAAATACACTTATGCTTAAATAACCATATATCACATTCTTATCTTATATAAATAAATTCTTATCTATTTTCTTATAAAAATCTTGAATTATGAAAAATTTCTCGAACTTTGATATTCTGAAAATGTTTAAAGTAAGTTAGACATTTTTTCTCCAAATTAAATTGAAGAGTTCAAAAAATTTGTTAATTCAAAAGTTTGATGCGAGAATTCTTAAACTGGGTTTTACACTATTTATTTATTTATTTATTTTTTTTATCAAACCCTATTAAGTAAATTATAAAATATTCAATTTAGAATGTAAAACAAATCTCCAAAATGTCATGGTTCGTCTCTTTGTATTTTTGTAAAATAAATCATAGTCAAGACTTTGGTACGCAATGACTTTGTCGTAAATTGATTCCCGTGACATTAAATTGGTGAACATCAAAATTATTTTCACAAGCTTTTCAAATATATAAAGACTGAATACAATTTTCACTTGTACAATATACTATTCATTAAATCCGACTTGAGGGCCACATCATTATACTAGCCGAGACGAACGACCTTATCCAAATCCGGCGAAAGATTCAAATGTCATACCTTTGATGATCAGCTGAAGTTCGAGAGAAGATCAACCTAGTAGACGATTGAATTGGACATCCATGCGGTAGAGTGAAAGTTGAGTGATTAGTTTGACACCAGAAAAGTCTACTTACTCATTCAAGATTTTGTTATAATTCTAGAGCCTACCGATATCTTTTATGGTATGTTTGAGCATCAATTTTTAGTAGAATAGATTTTAATAGTGATTATTTTTAGAATGCGTGATTGAAAAGTTGGAAAAAAATTTATTTTACGTACAAAATTATTTTATTAACAGGGTGGTTTAGGATTGAAAATAAGTCTTAAAAAAATAATTTTTTCTAGAATTGGCCTAAAACGTGGGCATATTTTCTTTCCTTGCACAACCTTCAAAGGGACCTAATAGGAATAAATTAGGTGNCACTAATAGATGTTTCAACTTTACATCTTGAACACATATAGCTGTCAATATACCTCAATGGCCCAACTTAATCCAACACCCTGTCTCCCCCACAACACCACCATTTTTCTTCTTCTTCTGCCTCCCATTCGACTTCGCAACATCCCAAGATTCCGCCTTCAAGTTATCACAACCCAAGTCCTGACTTTAACAAATTAAACAACACCCCCCCTCCCGTCTCAATTTCCACCCAACCTCCTCCCTAAAAAACTTAGACGCCGTTCTCTTTGTCATTATCAACCCGTTTTCTGTTTTCGATTTTTCAAAACGGTGAAAATGCGTTCTCTTTGTCATTTTCGAAAACGAATTTTGAAAAACGAAATAAAAAATGTGGCGTTTTCTTCACAAACAGATCAGATTTTGGAAAACACGAGAAACAGCCATGTTTTCCCAAAACGTCTCCTCCCTCCTTTCTGCCAAGCCCCACTCCGCCACTTTCCAACCCAGGTAACTCCGGCCAACCTCCTCCAAAACGGCCGGATTTATATATCATTGCGAAGCCCTCAATCATCTCTTCAATCACTACACAAACAATAATCCAATCATGTACCAAAATCGATCAAAACTATCCTCAACCTCCGGTAACACCCAAGGTCGCACTTCAATTCTTCATCCCCACAACATTGAATCATCTAATTGGCCCCAATCGAGTCTTCAGCAGGCACATAGGACCATGGGTTACATGTGAATTGCACCAGTTAATTCAGAAAATGCTCCAATTTTCAAATCCACCAACACCGCTACCTTCCCCTCACCTCCATTTCCCAGTCGTCCCCTTCCCCTCACCTCCACACACATCGTCGCCGAAGGAATCTACACCGATCAGTTCATTTACTGTGTGAAGAAGGCCAACTTGTGGTCAGAATAGGGAAGAGAGAGAGAGAGAGAAAGACGGGAGGAAGACCGACGTGAGGAAGAGAGAGAGAGATGGGCAGAAAATGTGTTTGGAAGAGAACAATATTTCAATTTTGAGATTTTCAAAATAATTTTCTAAAATGGCAAAAAGACCACATTTTCAACAATCTCAAAATGGACACTCAAAACGCAAAACAAAAAACACAAAATGATTTCAAAACTCAAAACACAAAGAGAACGGCCCCTTAGAGTTTATTGACCCAATTGACATTTCCCTTAAAAGTGAGCAATTGCAAATGAAATTGAATTAAGTTACTTGTGCATCGCTTTTGTACATCATGGATGACGTTCAATGGTTTAAAAATTGAGACCATCGATTGTTTGATGTATTAAAATCAAGGGTTATGCTATATGTACCGAATTTTCTTACATAATCCCTTACCTACTACTACTCATAATGGGGGGCGGGGACCACATTTTGAGATTTTTTTTAATTCACACGGGGCCCACATGCCTGTGAGAGGGAGTAAACAATTCGATAGGGTATATTATGTACAAATAGATTTATCCTAAAATCAATGGTAAAACTGTGTGTCACATCATAAAGTATAAACAAAGCTGTCAACCATGACATAAGTATAGCAAAATTGTAAATATTCCTAAACTACCAATTGAAAGCCACAATCAATATGAAATAGTTACTCATGGTAGTAAAAGAAATTATTGCATCTCCGATCAAACAAGCCGATAGAACAGATGATTCTATTTAGCAAAATTCAGAAAGTCCAGATGGAGAATCGGTTTCACACTAAAAATTCAGCAATTGCAATTGAAATTTACCCTGTATAGAGTTGAAATTCTGACTTTGAAATTAAAAAAAAAATGAAAAAAAAAAAAACTTGCCAATGAATTTCTTAGCCAAAAATGGATCCAGATGGAGTATCCACTTTTCTTTCCAAACACTTTTGTCAATTGTTTTGGTCGAGTAAAAAATTGAGGGACGAGGAGTCCTACAGCACACTGAAGTGGCCTGGGATCCTTGTACTGCATGCTGGACACATTGAACCAATTGCACCTGTTGCTTCCATTTCAGGCTGGTTAGTCTCGGGATAGAACATATTTCTGCACCAAACACAAACACTAGAGCTCTTGCTTGTATTGTCTGCTGTATTTGGCATCAGAGCATTGTTTCCCAGCCAAAATGAGGAATCTCCTTGTTCCATATTTGTGTTGTGCGAGAAAACATTGCACTCCATGGGGATAACATTCGAACTGTTTGAACCCAGAAAACTGTATTCAACTGGTTCAGCTCTACCTGAGCTCATTCCTTCAACATTAGCATTGATATTGTACTTCTCCTGAACTTCAAATAATCCTTGTGCATCCTGCCGGCAAAAGATATAGATGAAATAAGTAAAGAAACAGAACCAGGAAGGCATCACTTGCTTCATCAATTGGGTCAAATTTGAAGAAATGAAATCAATCCGTCAGTTCTGAATTTAAATGGGGAAATTGAACCAACAACTATAAATCAGCCAATGCTACCAACAACCTGACCTGAAGTAGAAATGATTCCTCGGTGAAAAATCCTAACCATCTGATTAGTAAATTTTAATTTACAAAATGGACGGAGGAGGAAAAACTCGTATTGAAAAGCAGAATGCTTGTTTACAAGATTACATGGTGTGATTAGTTTGTAAGCAATGGCAGTTGGGTACCAGTGTTGGTATGTAGATACCAATTGGGGGGCATAGAATACATATGGTGAGCTACAACAATGGTTAAATAGCCGAACATAGCTAGGTTACAAACAATTGAGCATTCCACCAACACATCATGACAGGCAACTACAGATTAAGCAAGAATTCTTGCACTATGACAAAAATTCTGTGTTCAAGATAGCTCCCCACATGTGAACAAATGCAGAGCTTAAATAAATCTCATTTAACATAGCTAGGTTAAAAAAAATTGAGCATTCCAGCCGACACTTCATGACAGGCAAGTACAGATTAAGCAAGAATTATTGCAATATGATAAACATTCTGTGTTCAAGATAGTGCCCCACATTTGAAGAAATGAGCTTAAATAAATCTTTTATTTTTGATAGGTAATCACGTTATATTATAAATCAAAATTAAAAGATAATACACAAGGAGTGCATCATCAGTTTAAACAAGATAGAAATGAGCTTAAATAAATCTCATTAAAGAGCAACCAATAATAAGACAGGAACTTTACAAGACCTAAGCTATACAGTGTAACTTGCACGGTTGAACCTTTTGCATGCATGTATGAAAAAACCTGAACAAATACTGCACATTAAAGTTTCTTAATGGGTACCTGATCTGACATTATATCAAAGGCATGAAAGGAGCTTGATGGTTGCACTTGTGGACTAGTAGCAGTAGTGAAACTACCCTGCAAGACATTTTCTTGACCAGTTGTCCAAATGCCGCCAGCCATGACATTCTCAACAGGCTGCAGATTGTTTCTGCCAAAACCAATTATGAAGTCGTTGCCAGAATTTTCTATCTGATTGCCTCTGGGTCCATCCTGGTCCCTGCCTGAATAATTCATGCTGAAACTAGTTCCAAGTTCACATGTTTTGTTGTTTATAGACGAACCAAGTAAACCAAACCCCAAAGGTTTTCCAAGTTTGGCATCCTCTACAGCACTACTTTCATTGTTACAAAAATTATTTTGAAAACCAAATGTTCTCTCGGTGCCAGATTGAACACTAATACTACCTAGAAGATTTTTTTCCAGTTCAACTGTATCAGACTTTGTATGGAGTTCCGTATGTAGATGGCCAGAAGAAAGGCTCAGCTTATGATTTCTGGGGTTTTCTATTTCATGAAGTTTAGGATCATTCACAGAGGTAGTTGAGATCTTATTTGCAGTATATGCCTCATTAGAGACTTCTGCAGCACAAGACTCTGTAAGCAATACACTTCCAGATGGTTCCTGTTTGCACTCTTCTGCAACACTGCTGATCACCCGGATCACATCATTTTCAATCATAATATTTTTCTCAGTTTCAAATGCAGGAGAACAATGTCGAAGAATTTTATCCTCCTCAATGCCAATCACAGCATCAGAATTTACTTCAGTATGACTACTGAAAGAAAGAAACGGTTCACTAGTCCCAACATTTTGGACGCCATCAACTTCGAGCATTTCCTCCAGGGTTCTACTTGGAGCATCCTTATCTGCTTCATAATTGCCATTCCCACTGGTTCTGAAGCTACATTTTCCATCAAGTATATACTCACCAACTGAGCTGGGTGCAATTTCTTTAACTTCTTCCTCATCTCCATGAGAGGTTAGCATGTTCCTTCTGGATTCTTTGATTTGTTCAGACCATGTTTCTGTAGAAATTGATGGAATGGGCACATTGCCAACATTCTCACAGGATAGGACTTCAAAATTACTGTGCTGCTTGACTCTGATTGCACTATAGTTCTCCTGTCCAACAGGTCTTGAGCTAGATCCAAATACAGAGTCATCATCCACAAACTTATCAGCATCGCGCTTGAGTTCATTCATTGACTGACAGAAATGCTCATCATTTACAACAATATCACATCCTTTCACATTATCATCCGAACCAAATAAACCACTTCCAGAGACTGTGTCTTGTTTGGAATCCTTTAAGGTAACAGAATTTTTAGTTACCTTGCTTACACAAGCTGTTGCTTCAGTGAATGGAGAAGGTGAATGGCCATCTGAACCTTTCCCCTGCACATTGCAACCATCGCCAGATATTGCAGCAACACTATCAGGGATATGCGCATAAACAGAACCTTCATGGAAACTTTTGTTCTCATTGTTAGACGAGAGAAACTCATAAACTCCGAAATTGCCATTAGCCGCTATGCGATCTCCAACATGGTCACTGGTATTCACATTGGAAGTTTCACCCATATTATTGCCTATTGAACCTAATGATCCTTTCAACATATCCTCTCTAACAGGTTGTTGACAAAACGAACTGGGGTCAACACGCACTCCCACATCAACAGATAGTGATTTTTCAGTACTTTTCACATGGTTTCTCTCATGAGCTCCAATATGATCATTAAAATTATTCACTTCATTAAATGTACTACATGTGAACACGTGTTCATAGTTTCCCTCTTTAACTATTACCACATCATTGAGGGACAGATCATTCTTGTACATCTTTTCCCGATGAAGAGATGACTGGTGGTGCAATAGATCATCCTTCACACTGAAAGTCATTTTGCATTCGTCACAATGTAAAAATTTTCCTACTGTGTCCTCTGGCTGATCACCAGCATCCAATGTGACTTGCATTTCATGATTAGAAGATGTCGAACTAACAATAAGTGATGATGCATGGCAGATCAGGTTTTTCTTTCTGTTGTCATCTTGGTTATTAACATTTGCAATCTGTAAAATGTTCCAAGAACAAATCAATAAACAAAAAGAAACCATACATAGGGACTGCAAAAGAAAGAAACAGTAAATGCAGGGTAACTTACACTCACAGAAGACAAGCTGTTGGAATCATTAATACTCTGATTATTCTCAGCACAATCAACCTTATTTGTATCTTGGGCACAATGAAGAGAGAGCAAGTACGAAGAAATATCCTTGCACGATACAAACTGCCGTCCACTGGGGCTGGAAGGATATCACCAAATTAGCGATAACTCAAAAAAAATAAAAAAATAATAATAAAAAATAAATAAAAACAACTGAAATATGTTATCAATGAAATCAGATGTATGCCAAAAGTACAATTCAGGTTCAGGTACTCAAAGTAGCTATCGAAACAGATGAGCTTTTTAGAATCAATAAAATATTTTATATAGCTTCATCTATATATCTGGAGTGAAGCCGAGCAGTTGAGATCTTTTCAGGAACTAATAAAATTATCAGGCAAATGCTGCCTTTCACTTGCCAAATTAATAAAATGTTCTTGGCACAGGATCTTCAAGTGCTCTAAAATGTTTTAAATTATTAAAAAAACAATAAAACCTTTTAGGGGAAAAAAAAATACCAGATAATTAAAGAGTGATAAATGCATTCCCTCCACTCTATGAACAAGACATTTCCATTCATGAAAAACATTTCACATTTGTGCCAAAGTAACAAACACCAAGCAGAACGAAAGGTCTTGGAAACATAATGCATCTTGAAGTGTTATTGCTGCATCTCCTTGACCAAATCCACCCACACACCCACATTAGGGATCTCCTAGAGAAGGATGAAAATAAGAAGGGCAAAATGGGTCTTCCAACAGAAGGGAAATGAAAATTATTAAGAGGAAAAAAAAAAAACCTTAGAATCATAGTCTAATTGATTATACAAGCCCATTTTACATGTATTAGAATTTTATTCATGGACAAAACTTTAATGGAAACACTTTTCTGAGGCCATGAGAGGAGAAAGAAATAAGAAAGATCATTAAAGTTTAAATATGACGTAAACACTTCTAATAAAATTTATGCATCAAGGGAAAGATGAATGTGCGATGCTTTGTTAGAAAATTCTTTAACCAGGTTTTACTATTATGGCACCAAATCAAGACAAATACTAAATACTATATATGACCTCAAAATAACAGTTGTCGAGGTCAAAGTCAGCTATAACCGACAAATAAGGGGAGGGAAGGACTTGTCCATACAACTCAAGGACCTCTATCTATTACTATGAGGCACCGACACAGATACGTATTGGACACGCCGACACACAATTTTTCAAAACATTACTGACACAACACATTTCGACGCTTTAATTAAATTCTTTGTTAATAAAAGTTTAGTTTTATACTTGTAATTAATTTTTCTTGTCGAAATCTTTTAAATATGAGTACTTTGTTATTTAATAATTACTTTAAGTTAAAAATATATAATATTTCTCATAAAGAAAAAATGACTATGGCGGAGTGTTCAAGGAGTGTCGGTACTCGACATGTGCCGGATATGAACACGCTACCCTAATTGAAGTTTTGGTACTATAAAGATCAACTATGTAAGAATTGGCTAACTTTGTTCATGAATTTCATTCATAAGTGAAACATTAATCTAATGGAAGAGTAGGTTACAAACTTTGTACCAACCCCATTTAACATATCAGAAGCTTGCATACAAAATTTTGATGTCCATTTCCCATTGTCCGACATGCACAAATTAATGGAGAAGATATTTTTGCAAGTCTATTTAGGCCTCATCTATCCTTCCAAAGTAAGAGCATCTTCTAAAGGTTCTTTATCAGTCACGTGTCTTTATTATAGAGAGTCAATCGTCTTTTTGCGGAATCCAACAAACTCTATATTGAAAATTTAAATTAAAGGTTGATTTCACACTCTAAATGTAGAGGGTCAGACCACTATTTATACTTTTAGTGATTTCATTTACTATTTCACAACTTTTTTTGCATTATCATTATATATTAATTGGTAATTTTCGAAAGAGAGAAAGTAATAAATTGAAAAAAAAAAAAAATTGGAAAGTAGGTGTTAAAAAAGGGGAAGATGTCATACAATAAACTTATATTCTTGTTTAGCGTTGATTTAGAATTTTACTAGTGAAATCTTTCGAAATTGGGGAATGGTTATTTGTTGTACTAAGATAACTTCGGCTCATATATTGTGTTACTAGTGCAAACAAAATAACAAATTCATGCACAAAAAAGTGAATATAATAGATATCAACAAATCCAACATTAACCTCATACAACCTTTATCACGAATTTCAGATTCCGTTAAATAATTTTTTTATAATAAAAAACTCTCCTTTTATATTCCAAAACATACAAAATGGGACTTCACATGTCCTTGACTTGTCAGGCCATGCACCTTTCATTTAAGATATTAGAAGAAAAAACACAAGACATGCAACGAGGCTTGTCACATGTGTCTCATCAAATTCAAGCCATATTTGTATTTAATGTGCATCAAAGAATGACACTCTACCCTAGAGAGTTTTAGTACTCCACTAGAAACTGCTAATTCATTAACATATGTTTGGATTTCTATCTTCAAAAAATAGAAGTGCACGTATTTATTTATCCACTCATCGAATTCTTCTTGTCCCTATAATCAGCATTCTGTAGTCCTTTTCAAGCCTTGTCTACAATACGTGTAAGCCCTAGATCATGTGCAATGGTTTAGAGATAATTTTCTTTAGTCAAACACAGATCAATTTTCTGCCTTGCCTAAGTCCTTCATCATGTAGAATGGCAGTCTTCCTAGAGTTTCATCATGAAAGTCTTAAAAATCAAATAATCTATTCCTAGTGAATTTTAATATATTCCGAACAATACTGAGCACAGAACAATGCAACACTTAACAGCGTACCTGTACACTGCAATATTCAATACTAGTTAATGAACATCAAGGCATACATTGCAATTTTCCGGATCGTCAAAAAGTAATCCAAACTACTCAAATTTATTAGCTATCTTTTTCCTAGCACATCTAGATTCCCCGATTGCAAAACACAAAGCAAACAAGAACCAGTAAATAAAGTAACAGTGTTGTTCGAATAAGAACCTTAGGTAACGACCACAATACAACCACACGTGTCCTTTCTTCTTCTTTAGAGAGAGTAAGAGATTCCAACCAATTGGCAATGTGCTCCCGAACATGCTTGCATCCACAATCCTCCTCTTCTTCCTGCTACTTCCCCACTTCCCATTTAATCCTTCCAGAAACCTCACTAAATCCTCTTTGCCGTTCAAGCCTTCTGTCCTCTGTTTAATTTCCTCCGCGTAAGGATTCTCCACTGTCCCCAAAGCCACCAAATCCACTTCCACCCCATCCCTATTCAATAACGCCTTCCTATCTATATCCACATCCCCCACATTCTCACTCATAATCGAACCATTTTTATTATGATTACCATCATAAGAATCAGAATTAGAATTAACCCCCAGCGTGGAGTTGGCATTACTCTTCACAATTTCAAATTGACAAGGGCGACCCCGTTTCCGTTTATGGTTAACAGTCACCACATTGGACGAGGATGAGGAGGGAAATGACGATAATTGTTGGGGGAGGGAATAAGAGTAATCTATTTTAACAGGGATTAAGTCTTCAGGGTTGGAGTTGGTAACAAATAATTGCTTAAGTAGAGCGATAATCTGTGAATTTTCTTTCTTCTCTGGAACAGAATTACCATTATTACCGTTCGTAACGGGTGTAGGACGGAGATGAGGAGTGCGGCGGCGAGGGGCGGATGAAGTGGCAGAGGAGGAAGAGGAGGCAGGAGCGAGGCGGTAGCGGGAATAAGTCTGTTTGCGGGAGCCAGCGGACTCATTGAAGACGCTCCGGTCGATCTTCGGAACTACGACGTCGTCACAACGGAGGGGGCCAACGGCGCAGGAAGAGCATTGAGAGAGGGAATATATTTCGGATTGGGATAGTAAACGGATATCTAAAATGGGTATTGAGTCTACTTGGAGAGGGACATCGTCTGCAGCGGCGGCGGAGGTGACAGTGGAGGTGAAATCGACGGTGGGTGAGGCCATGTTAAATTGTTGGAAATGAAAGAGAGGTACGGATTATATAAGGCGAAAGTTTAATGGATTTTTTTTCTTTAAAAGGCATTAGTGGAGTTTATTTTCAGCGTTTTATCGTACAGTTTTGAACACTTGTTCTGCATAGATTTTAATACCATTAAAGTTGAAAAAATAATTATTATTAAGTTTTATTTGTCTAATAAAAGTCAATAATAACGACTAATTTTTCAGTTTTAATTCGATTTTAATTTCTATCAAACACACTCTAAGACAAATTGGCAACATCGATGCTTAAATTTTTAGGAAATTGCAAAAAATGTCAGAATTTCACTAATCATTTACAAAATTGTCCCAGATTTGTTCATGGTATATTTTCCTATAATTTTTTTTTTCTAATTTTTTCATCTATAAAATAATTTTTTTAAATCACACATTTTATTCAAAACTACATTTTAAATAAAAATACGACATTTAAATAAATTATTTACAAGCAAAAAAATTACTTTATAATGATAAAAATGTACTTATAAGATAAAAGTTCATTTTTGTATAAAAAATTGCTTAAAAGTATAAAATACTATTAACTAGATAAAAAAATCACTTATAAGAAGTTACTTATATATGAAAATTTTGCTTATGTATAAAAAATATTTATAAATATAACATTAAATTATAGCTGTAAAGAGTTTTACTTATAGTAAAAAATTATTTATAATCTAAAAAATTAATTATTCGTAAGTATTTCACTTTTAAACTTTAAAATTAACATTTAATCACAGCTTAGGCAAGTGTCCAACCTATGCAAGGTGATAGTGTATCACTTAAGTAAAAAAGTTCACATACAAATTATAAAGAAAGTTTTTAGTAAAGGGTATATATTTTATTTTATTGTTTAAAAAACTTCCATTGTTTTTTATAATAAACTTTAAAGTATGTGTTGAAAAATTTTAAAAATCGCTACTAAAAATTACAAAAAATTGGACCCTCGTAAACTTTCAAAATCGATATTAAGGAGGAAAAAGATTACCGATACTCCAAAATTCCTAAGCATGCGGTAAGGTTAAAGATTCAGTGCTTTTTTTTTTGTATTATTATCTCTAAGGCCTTGTTTGATGGTCATTATTTTTTTTTTTTAAATGATGTTTTGAATAGTGTTTTTTGAAGAAGTTGTTAAAAAGTAGGAAAATTTTTTGGATTTACGTGTAAAATATTTTATTATTTGAATGTGTAGTAGAAAAATGACATAAGACGTAGGCTCCGTTTGATCCAACAATCATATTTCTCATTGTAACGAGGAAAAAAATGAAGATAAAAAACACGCTTCAAGAGTTTTGGGGTGATAGTTAAAGTTGACACCAAAACAAACGAGAAAGGATGAAACAAAGCACAAACTTATCAATTCATTTATTCTCCTTGTTTGTGTAATTGAATTATGATCTTCTTTTTTTTTTTTAATTATGTCAACGATGTAACTTAGTTCCATTATCAAGTTTTGACATCCAATCTTCTTGTGTTTTCATAATTACTCTTAATTCCTTTGAAAGCCTAATCAGCTTTTAATTAATTTGGGAATAGTCACAAAGAAAAATGCATTTTTGTCGCAGACCATTAGCTGTCACGGAAAAGTTGTTCTTCACAAAAAGTAGTAGTAAATAAATTTCCCTAACATATGCCCTCGTTTTCAAATGTTGGGAAGTGTCCAATTGGTACCAAGTTCCAATTTAAGTTTTTTTTAAGGGGATGTCACGTGTTCAAATCTTTAGAAACATGACGAAAGTCGTAAGAGATAAGAGAGCATATGCCCTTCTAAAGTGGACAGTATATAAGAGAACGATCAGACACAAGGTTTGAATCATTACAAAAAAATGTGTGTTCTTGCAACGATTCAACTTTTGTGTCAGAATCGTTAACTTACGTACCATCTGTTCTATGAGAATTTAAATTCATCTTACCTCTTATGAATTTCTATCACATCCCTAATATTCAAACCATTGACCCTTTTCTTAAAAATGACTTAAATTGATAATTTTGTTTTTCTTTATTGATTGCAGTATGCTGTTTTGTTTCTTTTGAATGATATATTTTATGAAGATTAAATATTGTTGAGATTTTATCATTTTTGTAGTTGATTGAACTTCTATTACGTTTTCATTTTTAATTTAATGCAAATATGGAATATTCTTGAAGTAGATGAGTATTTATTTTTTTTATATTACTATTGTTCAAAAAGCCTCTTTAAATTTTTTGCCTAAGGTCTCCAAGTTAAAATAAATATCAACAAAAATCTGAAAAAATAGATTCTGTTAAACAAAATGTTATAAACAATGAAGAAATTATCAGGTAATCTCGATACCAATTTGTTGTGATAATAGAAGAATAAATAATATGACACAATATGAAGTAATTAATTACAAACTCAAGAATAAAATAATTGGCATAGGAACGGATATTTCACTGAATTATGGAAAAAGAATTACAATGATTTTGTGTTTTTGATTTGTTTAACGTAATCTAAAATACGATGAAGAGTTAAGTATATATATGAGATATTTCAAGTCTTAAAAGTAGAGTTATAGATGTAAATGAATGCTCGAAATATGTAAAACGCAAAAATAGGCCGGAGCTAGATGAATATGGCGTTGGAGCGATAGGACACTCGAGCTTCCGGCTAGCGCCCGACAAACACCAACTTCACTATTTTGGATGCGCGAGCTCCAGTCTAGTGCTAGCGAGCATAGTTGAGACGAGAAGTCTTCCCTGGATTATAGCTTGATCTCTTCAAGTCCAACTCCCAATCAGGCTTTCAATAAATCTTCAATTAGAATTTACCAAATAGACTTTGGATAGAATTCCAAAAGTATTCTAACAAATAGAATTACTCTTAATGTTGACCTTAATTATAATTTTCAACCATCTTCAAAATAGAATTCGGGTCATCCACTAATTATAACAAACTCCACATTGACACGAATTCCATTGCAATGACTGAAGTTTAAAGATTCTCCGCCTAGAGACAAACTCCACTACGAGAAATAAATTTCAACTCTTCAACAAAAACCACGAACTTCTCAATCAAAATTTATAACTTAGAAATATTCTTCACCTCTACCACAAAACTCAAATGTGTTTAAACTCAAAAACTTGAGTAATAAAAATTCCAAGAACACTCTTTAACACCAAAATTGCTTGAATCACGGCAATAAATTCAAACGTGATTAGCAATCACCAAATAATGCTGAAACAAGCTCTGTAACAGAATTACCATGAAGTGCTTCAACTAAAGGATCTTTATTAGAATCATCACATTCAACCACGAATGAAGCAGAATTAATTAAATCAGCATCTTTGTACCTATGTGGAGGCATATTCTAAAAAATGGATCTATTTCTAGAAATTGAATACAATGGCACCATTGGTAATGGTGACAAAGTACAATTATCCATAACTTTCAAATTAAGTTAAAGGTATTCATCAAAGTAGACCTCAAACAAAACTTTGACGGTATTGAACCAAACTCACAATCCAACTGAGCTCCAAATTTATGGTGATTGACAAAAGATTCTATAAAATCTTACAAGATATATAATTGTGACTTTTCTGTTCTTGCAACACAATATGAGCACATCTACAAACCTTCAAGACTCCACTTTTACCTATCAATTTGTACCCTTTCAAGTCAAGATTATTTGAGGAGATAATATTTTTCTCCAAATCATGAACATGTTTCACTGCATCAAGTGGTTTGACACTTTCATCAATCAACTTAATTCTAACATTTTCTATACCAGCTATCTGATAAGGTGTATTAATATCGGTCACAACAACACCTTTAGAAACTTCTTCATATGTTGTAAACGAATCTCAATTGGGACACATATGAAAAGTACAAGCCGTATCAAGAATCCAATCCTCCCCAAGTTTGGAATCGCCATCAGAAATCACCAAAAGATCTCCATCATTGTGAAACATTTCTCCAACACTAGCTTCACTTGAATTATCTAATTGCTTTCCATTCTGATTAGTTATAGAAGTTTTTTCTTTATTCTAAAACTTATAACAATCCTTAACCAAGTTCCCATTCTTCTTGCAATAATTATAAATTTTACTTGTGAAGTTAGACCTTAATTTGCCCCTTTCACAACCACTATCAACAATAAGACAATCTCTATAAGCCTTAGTTAGAACGAGATGCTTTATGTTCTCCTTTGAATATTGAGCATCATAAATATCTTCAATGGTGAGAGCATCACGACTATATAGGATTGTGTCTCTAAACGACATATATGAAGTAGACAGCAAACACAACAAAATCAAACTCAAATCTTCTTCATCATATTTAACCTCCAAGGTTTCAAGATCAGCGACGATTTTCTTAAACACAACTAGGTGATCTTCAAGAGATGTACATTCTGTCATACAATGATCATAAAGGTACTGCTTCAAGTACAATTTGCTAGTAAGACTCTTCGTCATATACAATTACTCCAATCTTAGCCATAAAGCAGCGGTGGACTTCTCTTTCAAAACATCCTAAAGAATGTTATTCGAAAGATTAATTCCAAGTTGTGGATATTTTATCAAATCCCCACAGCACATCATCTAAATCCATCTGAGCGAGTATTGCTCACATATTTACTTGCTGCAACGAAAATATTTTGATGAGATCCAAAAGAAAAATATCATACTTCATGGTTGTCATCTCAAAATCAAAATCTCCCATGAATAAAACCTTATCTCTAATACCAATTTGTTATAAACAACAAAGAAAATACCAGATAATTTAGATACCAATTTTTTGTGATAATAGGGGAGAAAATAATATGACACAATATCAAGTAATTGATCACAACTTCAAGAATAAAATATTTGGCAGAGATTGGAGATTTCACTAAAATATGAAGAAAAATTACAATGATTTTGTGTTTTTGATTTGCCTAACTTAATTTAAAATACAATGAAGAGTTAAATATATGTGGAGATATTTCAAGCCCTAAAAGTAGAGTTAAATACGAAAAGAAATGCTCTAAACATGTAAAACATGAAAATGGGCTCTAGTCGGATGAATATGACCCTCAAGCGTCGGCGAATGCCAAGCGGGTGCCGCTTCACTATTTTGGGTGCTTGAGCCCCAGTCGAGCGTCGATGAGCATAGCCGAAAAGTCCTCCCTAATCCATATATATGATATCTTTAAATCCAACACAAATTCTAATTCCCAATTGAACTTCTAAATAGAATTTCGATTAGAATTTACCAAATAAACTTCTAATAAGATTCCAAAGCATTCCAGTACTTAAAATTCCTTTTAATATCAACCTTAATTAGAATTCTCAATCATTTTCAAAATAGAATTCGGGTTACACCCTAATTCTAACACAAAAAGTATAAACCAAAAAAAAAAAAAAATAGAACTTTGTGTGCAAAATAGGGAAGATTATCATATTCTAAATAATCAAAAACATCAAAAACAAAAACTTCTAATAGATTTTAGATAGTGTTGAAAATTGTGCCTCACTATTTTGGATGGGTCGATTATACTTGGATTTGGTAAAAGCATGTTCTAGTGAATGGCATTTTTGGTTTGTTACTTGAAGTGATCAAAGCTATACATATGGCTCAATGACAATCGTTGGATGAACATCTTTTGCCTCTCTCTTATAAAAGGGATTAACCCTATTTTCACACATATTGATGTGGAAATCTTGAGTGGATTTTAGCGTGTACTTAGTGTAGCAAAATAAGAAGGGTGATATGTTTACTTTTGGTGAACTTTTGATGTAATATTTGAGGGAGACGAGAGAGATATTAAACAAATCATAGATTTCTTCAAACATTTGCACTGAACAATTATTAATTTGATTTTTAGTATTAGAGCTATATCCATGTTGTAGATGGTCAATGAGTGAGTAGCGTTTTAAGAATGTGAACATCAAAACCCGTGAGTGGGTGAAAAGATCTTGAGTTGATTCTTTAATTTTTTTATTTTTTTTTTGCAAATCTTACTTTGTTAATTGATTCAAACAATATTGTGGGACCAAAAAGTGGTATCAACGCAGGAACCTTAATTTTTTATATGGTTTCTAGCTTTTAAATTGAAACCCTATTTGTTTTCTATGGAAAATTTCTAAAGTGATTCTCGATATGAAATGTTTTGTTGAAACAAATTTGTTTTTTAATGTTTTGTGGCCTGATCACTCTTTGATTCAACTTTTAGTTAGATCTCTCAAAGGATTTCGTCATACTTTGTGGTGATCTGTTGAGATCTCCAACGATCTTGGGTAAATCATTCTGGTACCGGTGATTATTGGTGCTTTCAGTATTGGTATCTGGTGAGTTTTGATAACTCACCCTAATTTCTAGCGATTCTTGATATCTTGATCTTTGTTCTTGGTGAGTGTGGTAACTGTTGATAAATTTCATAGAAATCATGATAAGAAGAAGAATCACATAATTAATTGGTAGTTCGAAATTCATACATGCGGAAGACATTATTATGAATGAATATTACCAGCTAGATCTTTCTCTCATTGCTCTTCAAAACAATCTGCCGTCAATGGGGCAAGCCGAAACCATATGGAGAGGAGAGGGGACCTAACCATTATATAGGAAATCATAAAAGTCGGCCAATTACCGACTCTAACCCTAATTAAGGTTCACATAATTCTGGTACCACATTATAATAATAAAGCCCGTAAGGTGTACAACAGCCTAAGTGATCACTAACATATTGGGCATAATCACAGTATTATTGCAACCATACATCTAACTCGAAAAAATTGCAATCAAATAGAAGCCCGCATAATAGAATTATTCCAACATTCTCTCACTTGGGCAAACATTTGATTGCTATAGAACAAAAAATTTAACATCCGAGTCAGATTACATAGGTGGCCACACAAGTACAACTGCAATAACAACACCTTACACAACATGATCCAGTCCAACAAGAATGTTAACATCGAACAAGAAAGTCATTACACCAATCAAACGATGTAAGACCACTCCACAACTACAAATGC
>CAIGRH010224558.1:0-16911 GCA_903798295.1 Fraxinus nigra | reverse complement strand
GTATGATTTATGAATTTTTCCCAATAATTTTTTTTTTTAAATTCATTTTTAACCACACATACTCGTAATAAAATATTGTGCATGTAAATCTTAAACTTTTTCCTATTTTTTAATCACATTTTCCAAAAAATCACAATTCTAAAAAACACTCATTTTAATGATTTTCAAATATGGGCTAAATCGTGTTTGAGCCTTTCGTGCACTCATTCTTACATTTAGTCCTTTTCTTTTGTTGTTCAGTAAATTTTTATATAAAGAAAAGTTAAATAGGGTGGGATCATAATCTCAGTTTTCGGCTCTTCTTGAAATTGCGCAAGATTTATTTGCCCATCCAGTGTTGCTAACTTAGTTAAGTGGTAAATTCATATCCCCGATCATGTCAAATCCTGCAAGGATCGGGTTGTCCTGTTCCATTGCCATTCGAAATAACTCAACAAAACTCTCAATTTTTCCATTAAAGTAAACTTTGTTTCCAAATAAAATCTCCCCAATTGACATCTTAGCACTATTAATATGAATTTTCAACATGATATTTTTACTCATTTATCACGTGGTACGGACATCAACGAATCGAGTCGAGCTAGCTCGCGAGCGAGCCGAAACTCGGGCCTAACCAGAATAAAAATGGTTTGGGTTTTTTTTTTTTTTTTTGGCACAATCAGCTACTTAGCTACATGCACAAGGCATGGGTGCTATCTTTTCATTTATTTTTTTAATTCTCAGCTCGTTATGGGTCGAAAATGGTCCGTGGCACAAGCTATCTCGGGATTGAGCTGATGTCTGTCGATTCTTCTAAGCCACGAGTCGGGTTGACTCGATATTTTCCCGAGCATGCCAAATTTACACCCCTATCAGGTGGACACAAATATCCTAAAAAATTATTTTGAATTAAACTTTAATTTTTTTTAATACTTCCCATTCCACTTGCTGAATATTTTGACCGGGGGCACATTCTTTCGTACTAGTTAGTAGTTACAAAAAGCCCGCGGTTGAGCCCATTAAAATTATAATTCATTTTTTTTTCTCTTTTTATTAACACATTATTCAATAAATAATTATTTCTTGCACAAATTCAAAACTTTTTCTTTATTTTTAACCACAATTCTTTAAAAAAAACACTATTTAAAAAATTATAATAACAAATAATGGGAGCCAAACATGGCTAATAATACACACAACATTTTTTTGTAAATATCTCTTTTACCTCCCTAACCCAAGAAGGAAAAAGAAAAAAAAAAAGTTTTAGAACATGGCGGCAAACTCTCAAATATATGGAGGCAAAACCTTTGCACGCCTCTTCGCCCCCTCGGTTCCCCATCTCAACGCATACAGGTACTGTAAATCTTCACTTGAATCCGATGCAATTTGATTGAAATATATAATGTTAATCATTTTTTGTCATCCCCAACTTTATTTATGTGTTTTTATTCTAGAAGAATCTGAACTTTGGTTTTGAGTATTTATCGAGAATTCTGAATAGATTTATCTGCGTTTTTCATTCTTTGCTAAATACTGTGAGGATACTATGATAAGCGTTTTACACACAGTATATGGCAACTGTATCGCAGGATTTGAATAAATGCAATATATTGTGGCGGGTATTTCATAAAATCGTAACGAAAAAGGATGGGTGATGTTTTTGATTAACTCATTATAATTTCCCTGGTAAAAATGCTTGGGTGTTTTTTTCTGTTACAACTTTGTACAGGATTCTCGTGTAAAAGTAAAATAGCGTCACAGCATTGCGCTGAAGGAAGCCAGTATGCTTTATGCTTGGAAGGGGAAATGCACATACAAATTCTAGGGGTATGTTCATTGCAGATAAAATTTTCTGTTTTTTTTCCCTCACTGCATATTTTTATAATTTGGATAATGGATTTTCTTGTTAGATATCGAAATTTTTGTTGTTTTCCCATGTATGCTTATTCTTGTTGATCGTGGTAGATTGTGTTGATCAATTTGAATTACACAGATACCAGTCCTCATTTTCTATTCCCTCAAAGGTTGGGTTGTTGATCTATTAGAAGTGAAGTACTAAAATTTAACTCTCACCTCTAAGGAAGTGATAATTTCATTTCAACATTTGTTTTGCTTGCAATGAACATAGAAGATGCCATGTTTTCTGTTTTCATGAATACGTAGAGCATGTTAAGGGCGATAAAGTAACTTAAAGTTACTTTTCAATAGGTACATCTCTAAATATTTTCACGAAGGTAGCTTTAAAGCTATTTTTAAGCATATAAAACGTGTGTTATCTGGTTATAAGGTACATTATAAAACAAATTATTTCACTTTTCATCAGTAAGGAGTTTATTTAGCATTCCTGTTTTTCCTGTCATTCTGCTCTGCATATAAATACGTATAGGCTATATCAAAACAAAACGCAAAGGCTTCTATTAAAAGACTCAGAAGAAATGTATACAGACATGTAATCCCAATGAAACCGCATCCCAATTCTATTTCTTGACTTCTACCTTTCTCTATCGACATTGAAAAATGGCTCCGTCAATGAGCATACTTTGAAAAAGATCTGAGCTGTCTATGATGTACACATTGTCAATCGAATCTCATTCTATATCTTAATTTTTTTTTCTCTGCCACCTAAACTACAAATAACTATAACTCATGTGAAGAGGTGGGCACTTGAATGTAAAACAATCTGTTGCATTCTAATCCTACGGCAGTCCCTTATTTATTTTTGGCGTGGACAGTTATTGGTTAGGTCCTCAAACTTTCAATTCGCCCAGCTCCATTCCTTCTCTTATTTTTGCTCGTTTTTCTTCGCCATCCTGCTTGCAGGGTAATGCAATCTGGCCACCAGAGGTCTTGGTGCTCTCATTTTCTGCTCAAATCCTCGGACACAAACAAATCCTACAATATGAAGTTGAATGACATCAGCAAGAAATGAGTGCCAAAAACCTATCTCTTCTGAATAAAATGTACAGCAGCCATATGTTTTTCCAATAATGAAGGATGCAAATATTAGGTTTGAGTTAATTTGAATTCAGAAAGCGGTTCATACCTCTCCAGAAGCAGTATTGGATACCTTCAGTTGTCAAGCCTAGCAAGATCCAGTATATTTCGGTAAGTCATTTTTTATGTAATAGTCAGTACAAAATGGGAAATTATGTACCTTTGAAAATGGTTGAGACAGAGGTCCCAAAGAAAACTGTACGTCTTGGCAGGCTCCATAGCATATTTCTCGGAACACTGATAGGATTAAGGCTAGATTCATGATCCGCAAATACCTGCATAAGAACTTCTTAATCCCTGTTTCTCTATACGATTGAAATTATTCAAAAATAGAATTTTGTTAGATTGAAATTGATTTGTCTAGAGCGAGAAGCTGTAGTGGTTAACATTACAATAGTATTTTATAGAAACTTTGACAAAATATTTATATGATAGCTTTCGAGAAGCATAAGCTACGAGGGGATAGATTGTAGGAAAAAAAAACTTTTGATGATTACTTTGAAATCTAAAGGTACTTTGCTAAATACAATTAGATGGTGCATAAATACTCTTTTTAGTTATACTAGGAATAGGATGACAGTGGACACACAATAGAGGATCATGTCATGTTAAAGAGTGAAAATATTAAGTATTTACAGAAGGGTAGGAAACATGATTCTATGCTCAAAAATTGTAGAGTTATTATTGTTACCTCATTGACTTGGAAGTAAGTACCATTCAGCGGGAAACTCCCTCTCATTGCTGTTCTGCACGGAATCTGCAAGGAGGTGGGTATGTCAGAAAGAAGGAAGAATGGGGGAAGGATTTACTAATATCTAATAATTTGTCTTCACTTCCAATGGTTTTCGTAACATATCGCTTACCAGAAGTGTGCCTCTGACTGTCTGTGTTTGTTCTTCTCTTATGCTATTGCATGAAAAGCACATTTTTTTATCACACAGTCCACCTAATTCTTGATGGTTGCATTTACTTTCAGGTGCTTGGATTGAATCTGCCGTCTCTCCTGTTTAAACGATGCCAAATTGGGATAAGTGTCAGCAGGTTATAATTGAAGTATATTTCAGCTGGGGTTTATGAGGAGAAATTAATAAACACTTTCAGCCTCCCTTCACCATGACGGTGAGGAATGCTTTCTGTTCATCTGTGGGCATTTTGGCTATATTAAGAGCAATCAATAGCCCTGTAAATCACGTAGTGCTTACCTGGGGTCCATATAGCAAGAAGGTATGGACTAGGATCATCGGCTTCTCGCCTTTCCATCTAAACATTTAATAATTTTTTAGCCAGTTAGAATCAAATTACATATAAGAAAATAGAATTTGAAAATGAGAAGATAAATAACTAACTCCTTTCAGTAGTGGATGATCATCTGGTAGTTCGTAGCTGCAGCAGAATGAGTAACCAGTCACCAAAAATGAGTACTAACTTCTCGTAATTTCACATAAGGGACAATAAAATTAAGATATGTGTTGAGGCCTTGGGATGCAAGGTTTATTTATGAATGAGCGAGGAAGTTGCATCATGTAGCGAGGTCTCTGATCCTTAAAGGTGTACCTAGGTTCTATTATTTTTTCAATCTTTATCCTGAGTTGAGAACCTGTATCCATTATTCCTCACAAATGAGAAATTATGAATTAATTATTAGCTTTTTTTCAGTGAATACTACTATTTTATGATAGCAGAATATAAATCATAAAGTAGTTTCTCGACAATCTGGTTGCTGCCTATATTGTAAATCCAAGATGCTTGGTCCACTGTATAGGATCACAAGTTTTTTGCCAGTGCGAAACTCCCTGATAATTAGCAACTAATTGCACGTGTCTTATAAAGCTTTTTTTTGTTCAATAAACTACTGTTTCTTTTAGAATTTCATGCCCTATTGAGTTTTCATACGAAGGCATAAACTTACACTTGGTGCTCCGTCCGCAGTCTACTCATGCTTTTCAGTTTGGGCGTTGGGATTGCAGCGAATTCTGGACGCAAAGCAACAAGTGCTTTTGAGAAATTAGTTTCTTTTGTTTCCATGTTTTGCTCTTGCATAAAGCTCTGCAAATTTGTAGCGAACTGTTCTATATTGAGTTTGATTGTAGGTATTTCGTCGGTATCCTCATAGAATGCATCTTCAATATCAGTTTCTGACAATTCCACCAGTGGTTCTGGCGTCGTTGGTTCCTCAATTATAGGTTCACAGATACTCAACCCAGTTCCTCTGTCTGAATTGTCACCTACTTGTGGTAGTGACATTGGCTTTATCGTTACGCCGGGGTTTTCATTGGCAGTTGTTGGAGTAGTAGATGCAATGATACTTTTCTCTTCTAGCCCAGGTAGGGCAAGTCTCGCGCTGTATAAAATGAAGTATAATCGTCATACTAATATGTGAATTAATTTCTGATGTCACAGGCAAATAAGATTATGAGATTATAGAAGGCTAACCTTGCGAAAGCACTAGCAAAGTGTCGGCATTCTCCTCTCATTGGGCATGCATTGCAATTCGGTTGTTTCTTTGTGCAGAAAACCTGTATCCAAGATTAAGAAACTATATATTAAGAACCTCGTACTGAGGATGATGGTGAGCTTCAGTGAAGACATACCTTTCCAAATGTTATCATTTGATAGTGTAGCTCATACCTGCAGTTCCATAGTATATATAAATCAGTAGAACTTCTTCAGGAATGTCAAAAGATTTCTTCTGATTAAACTGTCGACGATAAGAGATTTTTGAATTGTAATGAGGCAATCTGAGAGAGGAAATTACAATGTTTTCTGATCCAGCTTACAGAGCCTAGGCCAAAGATATTTCTGGATGGATTCCAGCACTGGGTACCTGCATGAAACAGGATTAGAATCAAGAGTAGTTCATAAACTTAACTGTTGATTGCTTGGCATGTACTTACAATTCAAGGAGATGCAACTGGAGTTCCTCAGGAAGTGGTTGCAGAGGCACCCACCCGAGTCGCACAGCAATTCGTCCAACATTTGTGTCAACCTTAGAAACCACATAGTTAGGGCAAGATTTTTTTTTTTTGCTTATTGATATTAGGTATAAGTTTTCTATATAGGCAAATGGCCTTACAGGGAATGCAAGGTTATGAAGTGTTAAGAGGCGTACACACTCCACGCTCTTTAACCCCAGTCCTCGTATGCTTAGAAGATAATCTCTGCAAGGCATTATGTACTCAGGCAAAGAGTGAAACTTCGGAGATGGCAGAGATATTGGATATGTCCTTGCCTTCCATTATATACTTTCCAAAGATGGGTACATGAAAGGATAAATTTCTTTTAGGAAACTTACTTGGACTTTTCTGGTGGAACATCTCTCAACCATTCCAGGTCGATTCCTCCATGGTCTTCAACCAGTCGATTGAGAAAATCCTGTAGAATATCCAACCAGTGTTACACTCATGGTTTAAAAAGACGGTAGTGAGGCCCGCCTCATTGTAAGGCGTATGTAGTATGCCTCGAGGCAATATTTTTGAGGCTAAAAATATGAGGCTCATGCCTCTAAATCTAAGGCGCGCGCCTAATTTAAAATTTGATTTTTCAATTGTATGAAAAGAAATCAGAAAGGGCATTCTTAAAAAAGAAAATGGCCCATAAAAAGACATTTTGGGTCCAAACAAAATAATAAAATGAGGTCACGTTGCAATTGATGGATGAGGAAGATGATTTTGTAGAAATTGGGAGTAACGAAGAGGAAGATGATGGGGAAATTAGATTTGATGATTATTCCNCGCCTCACCGTGAGGCGCATATAGTATGCCTCGAGGCGGTATTTTTGAGGCTAAAAATATGAGGCTTACGCCTCTAAATCTGAGGCATATGCCTCAAGGCGCACGCCTCATGGAGCATGAGGCGTGCGCCTCATTTAAAATTTGATTTTTCCATTGTATGAAAAGAAATCAGAAAGGGCATTCTTAAAAAAGAAAATGGCCCATAAAAAGACATTTTGGGTCCAAACAAAATAATAAAATGAGGTCACGTTGCAATTGATGGATGAGGAAGATGATTTTGTAGAAATTGGGAGTAACGAAGAGGAAGATGATGGGGAAATTAGATTTGATGATTATTCCATTAACGATGCTAGTAATAGTGATGATGGTGTAGACTATTAAGCTTTTTTTTTTTTAAGTTTAAGCTGCATCTTTTTTTCTATTGCAAATGGAGTGATTTCTAACTTCTATAATGTTTTTTTTTTTTGCTAAATATCTTCTTTGTTTAGGTGAACTATATCTCAATATGCTAATGGCTATTTATCCCATTTACTATATACTCCAACTTTGGTTTTTTTTGTATTCTTTTATAATTTTTTTACTTAGATTTTTGTTTTTTGTGAGGCTTACGCTTCAATCCGCCTTGAGGCTTACGCCTCGCCTCATAAAGAAAAACCGGCTCAATACTTAGTTTCGCCTTTTTAAACCTTGGTCACACTCTATGCTTTAGGTTTTAATGGACTATTGGTAGTTTTATTGGAGTCCACTTTATAAACATTCTACTTACCTTAATTCGCTCTGCTAGCATGTTGTTCATTCCCCTTTCCTTGATTGTTTCAGAAATCTCACGAACATCAGCCTTTCTTAGTGATTCATAGTCCAAAGAGTCCATTGTTTCCTCAGTTCTTTCTCTTTTACCCACCTCCAATTGTGCCTGCTTTCTCAACTCATCCCAATGACATGCTTCTCTCTTTTCCTTCTCAACTTTTGTCTTTCCTGCATTTGAAATTGTGGGACCTGTCTGGTTCGTTGGTTTGGTCGTAGAATTTACTTGTCCCGCTGCATCTGATTCAGATATTTTATTTTTCAAGTGTAGGAAATTATCTGCAACAATTTGAACCTGTACATTAAAATTTTGCCCAGTAAAGCTAGTGAACCCAGGGTTTTCACGGATATTACCACTTCTCTTTTCATTGAATGCTTCAGCAGGTGTTGTGCAGTCTGATAGAAAGTTGCTTTCTTGCTGAATGGTCTTGCGGCTTCCTCTGTTGCAGTTGGTGGAATGTTGGCACTCTCCGCTTTGATACCCAGATTGTATGTTAGTCTGTGGTTCAAGGCACTTGTTTTGAATTGTATGGTCCACTCTTGTTGCTAGATCTGGTCTTCCAGTCTGTTGGGTGATAAAACTTCTTTCTACATCTGTTGTCTTGATATTCTCAAAATCTGTTGAAGCCAAAGAAGATATGCTTTCTTTTCCTGGAGATGCGAGGAAAGTAGATTCCCATTCTTCCAAGCCTGTCGTCATGCCGAACCAGGAATTAGTGGACGGAGGGATTGGCCTCTGGTGATGCAGCACACTGGAAGTGATTGGACTAGCATATGCCTTGCTGCCTCCATCCAGTCCTTGATTTTGCAGGTTGTACACAGGATTTTCTGATCTAGGGAGTTTCTTATTTGCAGAAGACCTTCCCATCACTTGATGCTGATATTCCTGTAATGTAGCCATTCTTTCAGCCTGTTCAAAAAGATTCAGAGGGCCACAGTTTTTGCCTAAATTACACACCGATATCTGATCTTCAGCTTCTGAATTTGATCCTGAGCTGGATCTGATATCTTCATTTGCTTGGAAAACAAGAGATTCAGAAGAACTTTGTGATGAAATGACGTCCTCCTCTGCTCTTCTATTTTGCTTGTCCATTGTAAAGTTTGTTCTTCCTGTCATAACATTTCCTGCTCTGTATTGACACGATTCACTGGATGTTATAGAGCTGTGGTTGTACACTGGCTGTCTTATTGTGCTGTGATCATAAGTTATAGTGCCATCTGGACATGTTTCTTGAACCTCATTTTCTTCAACTGATGGGCTACCTCCATTTTGATAGCATGATTGTCTGATGATTGTCGATTTCAGGGGGAATTTGGCTGCAAGGCACATGAAGGCAGAGCTGCACCAGGGGAAAATATATATAGAGACCATCAGCTTATGTCATCTTGTTTGTCTCTTAAAAGTTCTAAAAAAAATGTTGGCTTTACCTTGAAAGATGATCCGATACATTCTGTGTGAGAAACACTCCTACCACAGAGTCAACAACTGATCCTTTCCATTTGGAGAATCGTCTATCTCCTGCAAAGGTTGAAAATTCCAACCAGGTTACACGTCCATGAATCCATGCATTCGGTGAGGTAAAGTCAAGCTTATTTGATTCTTTTTGGTTGGTTTTGGAGTAAAATGAATCCCAATTCACAGTTGCAAGAAATAAAACTAGAAAATTATTATGGCATTTACTAATTTAAGTCGCTTCATTAAAACTAAATAATTAGGCAGAATTAAGATGAAGCATACAGAAAATCCTTTTAGGAATTAGAGTGATGGTAAAGTCAAAATAGAGGATCATCTTCCAAATAATGTTGGTTTATGTATTAAGATTTGGTTGCAAATAAGAAACTGAGACTTGAAGAGGATGTGATGGATAGGATTAGGGAGATTAAAATAAACTGGAGAAGCACTATAAGGATTATATATGATCGAATATATCTGTGTTAAAAAGAAATTTTATGAACGGATACCGTACTAGCTATCTTTTATGATTCTAAGAGTTGGGTTGTTCAATAATAAAATGACTATAAAATGAACTACAACGTAAATGAATATGTTAAGATGGATGCGTGGCAATACAAGAATAGATAAAACTAAAATAAAAATAAAAATGAGGATATACATCTAGTGGAGATGATACTATTTAGAGATATATTTAAGGAAGGATTAGATGGGTGGGTCATGGCTTACTGTTCACAAGAATGATGTTATTTGAGTTTAACAAATAGACTAAGGTCAACATGACATCCTGTTACAAAAGATTTAAGTACATTGGACCTTTCACAAGATTCACTTCATCAAAGGGAGTGGACAAAAAAGATTAACGTAGCCGGCACAAGTTAATTGCAAATAATACCAAGCTTATTATTTTTGTTGTTCATTGTTATGGCTACAACACGTGACCGAGACAAGTGATTATTTCCAGGTTTTGATCACGGAAGACAACCATTCTCTTTCTTCAAAATCCTATCTAAAAACCAATACAGGCACCATTGTGGCTTTGCACTCTCCGACTTACCTTATCCTCTCACCCTTCACACTCCTCAAATCACAATGATTTTCACATAATAAAACTTGTTACTTTGTGTGAACAAATAGTCGTATTTCTTATTGTTTACTTACTACAAAACTAATCATTAATTCCTAAGATATATTTCACAGTATCATCTTCACATGCTTAAGAAAATAATAAAATTTGGACTCATTTAAGGTGTATTTAGAGTGCATTTACATTCAATCAAAAGATTAATATTATCTAACATGTCATGTAAAACTAATGTATGAAATAAAATTGATATCTGGGATATGGCTAGCTTAAGCATGGTATCCGCGATGCCAACAATTTCATTGTCTGGGAGTAAATACCTTGAACAAGATGCATTCGTGCAATGAATGAGTCTACTCGTCCGCGGAATACTTTCCTCTCTTCTTCCCACCACTTTTCTTTATTCTTGTCAGTCGTTTCTGTGCTTTCGTTTCCTTCCTTACCCATCAAAAGATTCCACAGTCTATTTGTCTCTGGATCGAGATCCACTTTAGGTCGTGGCCGGCGTTTTTTAATTGGATCAAATTCTTCATATGGAACAACAGCACCATCTTGTTTATATGGAACGAGTGCACCTTGCTCCTCCCTAACAATTTCCTTTCCACTGCTGTTGATGCTCAGAGATTTTAAACTATCTATAATATCATCAACTGAAAATAAACGTCTTCCATCTATAAGTAAGCCTGCACAAAAAACAGAAAAACTGCTTAAATTTTTTAAAGAACAACGTTAGGTTGATGCTAACAGAATAACTTGACGAATAGATGGGTTTGTGTGATGTTTTTGGAGGAACCTTTGTAACCCCTTGTCTTGTTCTCTTTACGGATGACTTTCTCCATATTGAGTGCTTGGTTGGATGATTTCAGTCTAGCCGTCTGTTCCTTCACCGAAAGGTGAATAGACGAATTTGTTATTTCATTTCCTCGAATGATTTTATGGCCCCTTTGAGATGAAGACTCCTGACTCCAAAGAATTGCAGCTAGGGAGTTTCCACTTTGGGCTTTATTAGTTTGACAAGTGACCTTCTGCACCATTTGTTCTGCACGTGAATGTGCTTGAGATGAAGTAAGTTGCTGCTGAAATTCATGTTGAAAGTTTCTGGGGTTCATGTACTGATCATGGACCTTGTTGGCTTCATTATTTGGCTTCCTGAAGGTGCTCATTCCTTCAAAGACAGAATATGGTAATCCACCATTCAGGTGCAAAGTAAAGCCGTTTGTGCCTCTTCCTTCAACCTGTCTTGAGCAATGTTCAACAGTTATGCCAGAAGGCGTGCTTGATGAGGTTACATGAAATTTATTATCAACCTTCTTTCTCTTACTAGTTTCTAAACCATCTTGCCATAATTTGTTGCTCTCACTGGCATAATAGCCAGTCTTAGAAACTCTCTGGCACAATAGTTGAGAGCCCATCAGTGCATAAGTTTCTGGCCGTGTCAACTCAGTTTGGGAATATTCTCTCTTGGCTCCCCGCCTGTCAACGACATCCACCAAATCGTCCAGAAGTTGAGTCCCAGTCTGCAGCATTTGTTGCTGTCTTCCATCTACCTTTGTTTCATTGGTATGTGTTTGAATGGAAAACTGGGACAGTCGTACTCCACTGACTTGATGATCCACCTGACTGTACCAACTTGGGCTTCCGCTTTTGTTTATATTAGCATTTCGCATACTCAAACTCCTTGCTATGACATTTAATGTATGATCCTTTGCTGTAGGTGGTGGGGCTGAAGATGGAAGTGGCAACGATAATTGCAGTGGGGTGTGATGTACAGAAGGAACAAAACTGTGTATATTCTCTGTTTGTTGTTTCACTGAAAGTGATTTAGATTCTGCGTTGAATCCTGTATGCCCTTCTGCATTGTGAGAATCTAAGTTCCAAGTAAATGGCATCTTTCTCTTTTCATTTATCTCTGCTTGGTTTCCAATTTCTCCATCCCAGCTTTGCTTTTCTGCTCCATTTTCCAAGTCAAAGTTTAACATTCTCCGGCATGATTTTTCTGCTGAGTTCATGTTAGAAACTCCCACCTCGTTTACTACACCAGCCAGTGGACTTGTGGAGGTTTTGATGTCCTTTTTGCGCACATACTTCCTTTTTCCTGAAGAATTTCCATCAGGGCCATTATTTTTTGTAGCAGGCTTTGGTGTTCTTCTGGGTTTCCCTTCCACCACTACTTTTGGTCGGTGTTTTCTTCTTCTGGGTGTTTTTTGCTGTGGTGTCTTGTTCAGATCAATTCCTCCATGATTCCCATCATCTGAAACGTTCTTTTCCTTAGGCAATTCCAATGTAGATTCGGCCAGAGTGTTCTGCATTATTTGACTAGATTGTTTCTCTACAATTTCAGGTGGTTGAGGTAAGACTACATGACTTCCATTATCGGAAATGCTATTTTCTTTTGGCAATTTCAATATAGCTGTATATTCGTCCACAATTTTCTGCAATGACTGACTAGATCGTTTCTCTGCAATTTTAGGTTGTTGAGAGAAGATTACATTTTCTGGATCATCATTTTCTTGACTTGGGATTTTGTCTGTCAACCAATGTGGTGCTCCAGTGGCCTGGAAGTTCCTTGATTTGTTTTGCTGATCTGGTGTTACTGGCCCTAATTGGAAGAGCCCGACTGTACTTGTGGATGCACCAGCTTCTATTCTTGGTAGTGGTAAGTTCAGATTACAATTGTGTCGGTAGTTAACCAACCGTCCATCTGTCACCAAGCAGCATCATAATCATCAGTCATAATAAAATTTTTAACAATATTATTTGTTCATATGAATGTTTACATGAAAATTTAACGATACTTGTCATTTTCAGATTGACACCTGTGGATATGGATTATACTGCAATAAATGATAATATGGAACTGGGATTTACATCATTTTCTTTTTCAAAATTATTCGAAATAGAGTGATGTCACTGATTACGTGAAAGATACACATGAAACTGAAAAGTAAAGTAGTATACGTCCGCGATCACATGAAAATGAATCTATTCCTTGGTGGATACACGTGAGGATTGAAACATGGAAGACGTATTTTACAACTAGTAGATATACTGTTGATTATGTGAAATAGGATGCACAAAACATGGGAAGTAAAACCTAGTGGATTTAATGTTGATTATGTGAAACAGGGATACACAAAACACGGGAAGTAGAAGGATATATGTCATCGATCACATGTAAATAAACCTATTTTATTTTCAGTACACGCGAATTTTGAAATACGTTCCTTCTTTTCTATTCTCCTAGATGTAATACAGTTGTATGAAAAATGCCGGTTGTGCAGTTGAAGTTTTGCTGAATGATTTGGTTCTCCTAAATACTAAAATTTGATGAAGTTTAATAATTCAAAATTGCATAAAGAAGACATTTTAATCAATTAAAATTTCATAACAGTTATTTTTTCATAGCAATGAGACTAAAAATTTCATCTGTATCTTCAATATGAATTAGGCAGCCATCAACAAAAACAAGTTAAGCCCCTATTTGTCTACCATTTTATCAAACTCTGTTTGCTACAGTAAACAATATCCACCACACATTCATCCAATAAAATATTCTACACACAAATCAATAAAGTTACTTTAAATTTCAATAACACATTCTCCAAAAATTACTATTCATTACTCCATTTTCAACCCAATAATTGGTGACAAACACACCCTAAATGCACTGAAATTGCAACTGTCAAAAATTTATCTGAAGAATAATTTACTTAACCTGTTGGTATTTGCTGTAGGCTGTAACCACAACCATCTTGATTTACATACAGAGTGTGGTTCTGCTGGAATGTAGAACTAGTATTTTTGTACCCTGTCTGGTTGGTTAAGACTTGAGAATGTGGACTGG
The DNA here is from genome assembly GCA_903798295.1 of Fraxinus nigra. Taxonomy (NCBI): domain Eukaryota; kingdom Viridiplantae; phylum Streptophyta; class Magnoliopsida; order Lamiales; family Oleaceae; genus Fraxinus; species Fraxinus nigra. Next base: position 3,022 of record CAIGRH010224558.1, on the reverse strand, counting down.
GGATAGTCTTGGCCATAACAGAACTTCTGTTTGCTGTTTCGTTTGTAGAGGGCTTACGCACAGCATTCTTCGTCCCCAGTAATTCAACTAATGTATTAACCTTCTGAGGAATATCATTACCTGAATGTTGTATATATGACCCAACATTTCTAGCATTTTGATTGAAGCTTTCGAAATTCTCAATCAGAGCAATATCTCTATTGCTATGTTGCCCTAGATTCTGATGACCTAGGAGTCCAGTTGGAGTGTAATTCTTAATATAGGAACCACCATTTCCAGTATTTTGATTGAAGCTTCTGAGCTCCTCAATTGGACCAACATCTTGATTTATAAAATCCCCTTGATTCTGACCTACGAATCCAGGACGAGTGAAATTCTGTTGAGCCCCATTACAGGTCTCGTCCTGTAAAAAGCCAGTGTAAATTCCAAGCAAATCCTGCCAATTTGTACTTCCCGGCTGCAATTCAGCAGGTAAGTGACTTGATCTCTGTAGAATTGGCTTTTCCGGTGTCAAAGGAATACAAGGATCCCCATTCTGAAAGGCTCCCTTATCCCGGGGAATGGAAAATCCTCTCCCCAGGTTCATATCCTCAGAATTTCTTATAAACCCAATTCCAGTGTCCTGTGTGTATAACTAAACTCCAGTTTCTCTTAATTCTCGACACATAAACCTTTTGCTCCCAGAACTCTGCAATCTGCACCCTACCTGGTGGACATTTCAAAACAAATTTATCACAAAAATAACATGAATTACACAAAATTTGTCAGATTTACATGAGGAAAAAATTCATTTTTTGCATTAAACAAAACGGAATGACATCCATGCATTTAATGCCAGCAAACTAAATAATCCCTAAAACCAAAACTCTCTCTCTATATATATACACCCATATATGTATCTGTGTGTATCTTTATGCATGTGAATTCCCAAGTTTTACAGTCCCAGTTAATTCTCCTCACTTATTAGCAAATGCACCTCATAAATAAGTACCAAAAATAATAAAAGAAAATAAAAACGGAAACAAAGAATTAAAAGCAGAAAATCAGAAAAAAAAAAAAACTAGAGGTGAATCAGAATGAATTGGAGGATTTAATTCCAAAATTAAATGAAGGAAATTGAAATGTACCCAGGTGTATAAAATTGCACAAAATCCTTCCAGAAATTCTCTCCTGTGATTCTCTTTGAAAATGCAATCACTCATAGATATGGGTTCTTTATACAGTCAAAATTATAACCTTTTAATTGAGATTAAAATGCATCACAAAAATGGAAAAAAAATTAAAATTTATAAGGTATGTGAAACTCACCGATCTCTCTATATAGCAGTTATCTATATAGCCGGAGGGTATAATCTTTGGAACCAGTCAATGCCGGAGAGCCAAGTCAGCTTCGTTATAACAGGAGAATTTTAGAGAGAGAAGAGGGGAGAGTTTTAGAGAGAGAGAGAGAGAGAGAGAGAGAGAGAGGGGTAATAAACAAAGTGAACAGTAAGACAAGTCTTTAAAGGCTCAAATGAAATGGTGCATGGGTTAGGCAGGTTAGAATTTTTGCAATAAGGGCACTCTCACTATGGTCAATAATACAATCAAGCAGAAATTTACACCTATATTAAAGATTTTGTCTTTTATTTGAAGAATGAAAAAAATAAATATTAAGGTTTTTTCATAATAAAATATCCCAATAATTGCTTATTGATATAGTGAATCACTGGTTGAATTGTTGATCTCTAATTGACTACGGTTATGTAATTATAGTTTTGATATAGTGAATCGATGGTTGAATTGTTAATAACTGGTTTGCGTGATGTTTATGTAATTATGTTTTCTTTTCATGATGAAATATTGGAATTGCTTTATATCTTGTATTAGACTAAGTTGTGAAGATCGGTTGTTGATAGTGTTGTTTAGCATTTGTAATTGGTGATTTCAGTTGTCAAATATTGCAATAACTTTATATTGTGTATCTGCTTGAGCGAGATTATCCGCGGTTGACATTGTAGTTCACATTATCATTTAGAATTATTGGATTTGTTTTTGTGGTAAAATTATTGCGACAATAGATTTATATTGTTTATCAGTTTTGAGTTGTGAGGGTTTATTGACGACGTCTTCCAGGTTCTATAGTAGTGAATGTCTATTATTGTTGAAATTGTTGAATATTTTGATTATTTTGACAGTAAATAGAATATTTGAGACAAATTCTTTCACAGTCAAAGTTAATAACTCATTCAAGGCAATGTACATATTTAGTTTATAACATTTTGGATTTGATATATTGGATGAAAAAAAAATTAAGTTCGTTTTTTTTTGTTAGTATAGAACTAATCGTGTTGTAATTAATAATTTATAATATTGTACTCGATGTTTGGGATACGTTCTTTATATAGCGTGTCGGTTTTGTGTGAAGATTTGTTGTCAATGTTAAATTTTGAATGGGTAAACAATTCAATAATCCAGGAGAAACAAATTTTTGATGTTATATTACTTTCATAGTCAACGAACTTGCTCTTTATAATTGTGATTGTCTAGATTTGTTAATAGTATTGTCTTTGTTTTGTAGGATGAGTATGCACCTAATAAAGGGTATACAGCAAATTTGTTGTACCATAATAGTCAATAGGGATTGGCAACGAGGAGGGTCGGCGTCGGGACAACCTCTCCCTACCCCCTCCCCCAGGCAATTTCTTGCCTCGTCTCCGCCCCGTTACCCGATTAAGGCGGGGGGCTCTTGCCCCGTTTACTACTTCGTTTAATTTTTTTTTTTTTAGTTTTTGATAATTCATTTTATTGTCCTTATTCATTACAGTGAGCCCCGTTGAATTTTTTTTTTAAAGTTTTTGATAATTCATTTTATTGCCCCTATTCATTAAAGTGGGATAATAACATATATTTTTAAAAATTATATTATTCAAATATATTTGATAAACTAAGACTTTTATAGTTTGTCATAATTTTTAGATGATTTTAGTTGTTATTTTCTATTAGAACTAATGAAATTTCGTGAAATTTTTCATTTAAAATA
>CAIGRH010224508.1:0-16969 GCA_903798295.1 Fraxinus nigra | reverse complement strand
GTATGTACCTTTTACTCATTTTCAACCGCACATTTTTCAATAAAATAATATTTTGTATCACATAAATAACTTTTCCTTCTTTTTCAACCACACATTCTCCATCAATCTACTATTTTAGAATACATTCTTCTAAAATAATATTGCTCAAACAAACCCTATATATATAGACATTTGTGTGGAATCACATAATGATCGAATAATTCAAATTAACAAGTTAACAATCCTCCCCTATTAAAGTTATTCAAATAAACTAGAAAACATAATTAAAAAGATTTATAATATCGGGCTTCTTGATCAAAAGTCGAAGTCAAAATATTGGAGGGATATTGAATAAGAAAGTTAAACAAGATTGATACTTTGTGTTAGTTTTGTTTCTAAACCTGATTAAACAAATAATTTTGATTAACCCATAAAATGTTGAAGATTTCTTCATTAAGCCCTTGTTTGTGCATATTATTTTCAAAAGAATGCATTTTTTTGATTGATGTGATGAGGAATATGTGGTTGAAAAAGAAAGAAAAGTTATTGATATGATGAAAAATATTATTTTATTGAAAAATGTGTGATTGAAGATAAGTAGAAGAATGAGAATGAAAAAATAATGTGTATCAAACAAGGCCTAATTTGGCAAAGTTGTTGTGATGTCAGAATTTACATCTTATGCTATGAAACAAGACAGGTGGAACCCATTATTTACATTAAAATTTCAAAACTGAATATCTATAAAATGGGTAATTCTTGCTCAGAGGAATGTTTTCACATTAGAAATAATTTAAAGCCAGGGCTTTTATAGCCAAGAATAATGTCTAAAGTGTATGATTGTAAACTGATTTTTCTTTTAACTTTTTTTTTTTTAAATATCAATATATTTACTTTTTGAGAAATCTTGTAATTAAAAATTGGGAAAATTGCAGCCACGGTATCAAATCTTTCAGATTTTTGCAAACTTTGTTCAAACCTTTGTTTTGTGCCAGCGGAAGTCCCCAAACGTTTTAAAAATATGTAATGGAGGTCAAATGGACAGTTTCCGTCCAGTTAACCGTTAGTTGACCAAGAATAGTAGATTTGACTAAATTTTAAAAGGGTAAAATGGTAACTTTCCTATTTATCCCCATAAAATAATTTAAGTAATAATTAAGAGAAAATAATACTGTACATCTCCTTCTTCACCCCACCCCACCCAGCTTGTGCAACCATCAGAATCCACCAGCCACCAACACGTCATCGCCAGCCACCAACACCCCGTCGCACTTTCCACGGCTACCAACAATGAAAATGCTCAACGATCCCTTAACATCCACTATCAATGCAAATGTTTTGAGCTTTCAACAAGCTTTTCTGGCATTTTTCAGTGATGGATCGTAATGTTTTGAGCACACTACTTATCTCCTTCTTAACTCTGCCCCGCCCCAAACCAAAAATTTGAAACTGAGCCACCATCTCCTTCTTCAACCCTCATCCAATCACCAGTTCACCACCAGATCACCAGCCATCTTGTACCTCCGTTGATCGGTGGACTGACGGCGACACCATCTCCTTCTTTACCTTTCGAACCCAATTCACCACTAAATCACTGATCAAGCTTATAAACCTTTGCAAATTCAAATTCACAACCTCAATAAACAAATAAGATGTCAAAAATTTCAAATTCACAATCCCAAATTCAAATTCATCAATCAATCNCTGCCCCGCCCCAAACCAAAAATTTGAAACTGAGCCACCATCTCCTTCTTCAACCCTCATCCAATCACCAGTTCACCACCAGATCACCAGCCATCTTGTACCTCCGTTGATCGGTGGACTGACGGCGACACCATCTCCTTCTTTACCTTTCGAACCCAATTCACCACTAAATCACTGATCAAGCTTATAAACCTTTGCAAATTCAAATTCACAACCTCAATAAACAAATAAGATGTCAAAAATTTCAAATTCACAATCCCAAATTCAAATTCATCAATCAATCCACAACAACGATAAATAAATCAATATGATTTCATTCTTGAAAGAAAAAAAAAATCAATAACCAAATAAGCAAAATGACCATTTTCAGTGAATCCAGAGGGACGACTTTTGATTCGATAGTGAAATCTTTTGATTCACCAATTTTGATTCGACCTCACTGGATTTGGGCAGGTTTATTTTGGTTTGATTGTGGTGGTGACGTTTTGGGAGAAATTGGTGAGAGTGGGGTTAGGGAAGAAGTGGTGGTAGTCCCGGCAGTGTGCCATTGTTGCCTGGGAAGAGAGGTGCCTGCCGGTTCTGTTTTCTGGGAAGAGGGGTTTCTGTCAATTTAGTTTGTTTGTTTAATGAGAAAATTGTATAGTTACTATTTTGCTCTTTTAATTTTGTCAAAATTGGTCGAAATATACTATTTTTGGTCAACTAACAACTCCTGTCAATTTGGACTTTGGATGCGAGTTTTTTTAAAGGTTGGTACAGTAAGTGGTACAAAACAAAGGTTTGGATAAAGTCTACAAAAATCTGAATGGTTTGATACCGTGACTGTAATTTTCCCTTCAAAATTATTTGAAGATATATTACTAGGTCAAAAAGTTCTATGGAAATAATGAGTTGAAGATTAAAAAATATAGCTCCATTTGGGCAGACTAAACAATAACAACAAGATAAATTTTATTCTCGATAAGTATTAGATAAAGTTGTGAATTATTTCTCGCTATCTTTTTTAGCCTTTTTGTTTCTTAATACTTTGTTCCTCATCCTTTTAAAAATATGTGCTTAAATAAATGAAAACTAGTGTATAGAGAAAGAGAAGGAGAAGGAGAAGGAGAGAGAGACACTTGTGGTATAGTAAACAAATTTACAATGGGGGCAGAAATAATGAATGAGCAAAATATACATTTATTTTGTATATTTATTTCAAAATTTCTACATTAATTTAAAGAAAATTTTAAAATATTGAAAAGACGGTCACTAAACATACCATTGCTCCGACATTGGGAGAGAGAAAAATTAATATCAATTTTCAAACTTTCATTTCCATTCAAAAAAGAGTGGTTATAAATTAACATCACCTTTTTAAATAACTAAACCACGTTTTAAATAAATTAAAGGCCATTAATCTTTATTCATTATCATAACTATATCCTGAATTTTTTTTCTTCATCGCATTCTTATTTTTAACATTTCATTGAAAAAAAAAATCTTGTCTTTAGGTGCTTTAAAATGAGAGTCAAATATTTAATCACATTTTTGTATTATTATTTTTTTGTTTATTTAAAAATATAATAGATAAATGATTTTTTTTTTTTTTACTATCTCAAAATTTCTTTTGGAGAGAAACCATAACTAGGTACAATTTATGTTAATTTGAGAATAAGATTGTGATGAAAAAAGGTTTAAGATATAAATATGATAATGTATAAAGGTTATGAATGTTTCATGCAATTAAAATGTAGTTTGGATATAGGTAAATATAATTAGGCTTCAAAAAATTTGTTGGGAGGGTGTAAAACGACTTATTTGTCCTCATATTTTCAAAAAAGACAATAAATACAAAAGTGCGACAAAATATATTTCTCTAATTTCAAAGTGTAATAGATTTCACTTAGGTTATTTAATATTTGTCTAATCAAAATTTATTCAATCACTTTTCATGTGTGTTAACAATCGAATTAATCAGTTTTAATTAGTAATCTATCTCGAGTGAAATTAATCCTATTTCACATGTCCTAATTTACTATATTCCTATATTAACACATAAACATGTAAAATTATTCAATTGCAGTAATTCAGTCATGATTGCATAAGTTATAAAAATATCTTCCGAATTCGTATCAAAATCTATATCGTTTATTGCACAAATCAGACAAATATATATCACTGGATATCAATATTATCTTTAAACCAAAGAAAAATATTCTAGCAATTGATGTTCTTCGACATTCAAATTTCAACAATGGATCATCAATCTCCTTCGCAATGAATGAAAAATCCTCGATCAAAATACTGTTAGTCAATATTTAAATCTCAAATTGGAGCCGCAAAGATTGAGAATTAATGTATATGGATGTGTAATTTATCTTCAACAATTATAATTCGAGTCCTCTAATGTCCTCCATTTAAGAATAGTATTTGAAGACCTTTAATTATGTCTAAATTTGATAGGAGTCAAAGTTTTAATCAAAGTACGAAATCTGGGAATATGACCATTCGACCTGCGATCGAACCATTAATACAATTGCGATCGTGTTGTTTGAAAGTCTTGGGTATTGGTCGTGTTGAATTCCTTCTTGCGATCACAATGGCCAAGAAGTTTCCGTATTGTGCAATTTAATCCCTTGCTCCCATATTGTGTTGCTTAAAGTCTTCCATTAATTTCATGGTAGGTCCTTCAACCTCCACCTTGGTCCTCAACTTTCAGAATTCGTCTAACACCCATCCCCTTTTATCAATTCTCGCTCATTTTCATCTGTCTCGTTCAATATCAATTTTCTCCTAAAATAATCACTAAACAAGCATAATTGAGTATCGAACTAATAATAATAATAATAATAATAATAATAATAATAATATCTCAAGCATATAAAAATCAACGTTCTAGAGAACGTAATACACTAATACGTGGCAAGGCATAAAGGTCAAGATTGAGATAGACGAGGCTTAGGCATAAAAATAAAGTAGAAAAGCATTTTTTTAAAATATTATTTTAGATTTTAATAAATTTAAAAATTATTTAATAATACATACAAATTATAATACCAAATATAGTTTTAAGAGTATAACAAAATAAATATATTTTCGAACTATAAACAAGATATAATATAATAGTGCTAATTGAAGGAAAAATGATTAATTAACTTAATAAAATATAAATAACCATTTATACAATAGTTCAATACACTACAGTCAAACTAAATGTACAATACACTACAGCCAGATTAAATGAATTATTATCCCACATCAAAAGTTCACAACAAAATCTTTGAAATTGCATTCTATAAATTATTAAATAATAGTAACGATAAAAAAAAAAATAATGTGCGTCTTGAGTGGTCAATGCTTCTGTTGAACGCTTAATTAGTTGCCCATGCCAAAACGCAACGCCTTTCACCTAGGCGCTATTTACAACATTGATAAAAATGAAGAAATAAAAATTGGAGTTAAAAAGTGTATAAAATTAAGGATTATTGATGCAATTTAATCCTTGGTGCGAACATACCTACCTCACCTCGTTGCCTCCCTCCTAAGAAAAAAAAAGTTGTCGTCCTCTTTTGCATTCATGCCTTCGTGGAAAGTGTTAAGAATTGAGAAACCAAAACTTGAGACATCTATTCCTATAATTAGTGTCTTAATCTCTATGTCAAGGCAGTACTCCAAGTGGATTACACGTGCTAATCATCTTAATTATTCTTAATTAATCAAAATCCTTAACTTGTCCAATAGAACTTTCTAGAGAATGCCATCTGTCCCATTTTAATACTTTATTATATCTCCAAAATTAAAAATGTTATTTCCAAACTTTACACACGGAGAGGCAGATAAAAGTATATTTTTCTCTTTGGGTGTAAAGTTCTGCTTATTTGTATTAATTAATAAAGATTAGCTTTTAATCTTGGATTTAGTCACAAATTGCTTAATTTGAAAGAGACTTATTTTAATTTAAGAATTCGACTTTTAAAACGTGAAGGACATATGAACAATTTTTTAAAAGCTTAGAATAGATATTGATTATATCGCTCACCTATAGAATAAGATTTTAAACTTTACTACTAAGCACAAGTGGGAAAAATCTTATCGCTATCGCTCGGTTTTCGACTCAAGTAACTACATCCGGGGACATAAAAAGAGATGTCATAATCAACTAGTTCTGAACGGCGTATGGTTAGCGTGTTAGATTATAAAGAAATTATATGAAAATAATAATTTTATTCTCTTAGTAAAAATGGAAGAAAAATGTAATGTTTCATAGTTAAAAGTAGAGTATTGTATTTGTATGAAAGAAAAGAAGAGTGGTGCCTATTTTACACCAAATTTTGGACTAAATTAAAAATCATCAACCCATCACACCAAATGAATAGTGTAATTATTTTCTTTATTTTTAATAATTTATTTATATGAAAAATTATTTATTTATTTAATTTACACTACAAAATTATTAAATTAATTACATTTCGTTAACGAAAATATTGAATTCATTAATAAATTTAATTAATGTAGTACAATTAATAGAAAAACCACAAATAATAATAATAATAATAATAAAGATTTAAAATTTGCCGCAAAACAAGAAAGTGACACAAAGATCCTTAACAAAAATTGGTGCAAAATGGGAAAGAAGGGCAAAAATGACATTAAATTTTGCAACACTACTCATTTGCACCAAAATGATGCAAAATTTGGTGTTGGGTTGGAATGAGATTACACCAAATATTTGGTGCGAAATGAGGAAAAATGGGGATTCGGTGCAAGGGTTGGAGTTGCTTTTAATACACACGCAAAGAAACGTTGATTGTAGCGTAAGTGTTTCTACTTTCTATACGACTACGAACAAATAATTGTTCTTTGGGTCATTAAGGTTTAATCAATTTCATTGACCTCCATTTGAAAACTTGTACATAACACTGTACAATAGAACGTCATAAAATTAAGATGAATAGAATTGTTAATTCCAAGAAAGGAACGTCCTTGGGCGCCAATAGCACCGAAAGATGACGGGTAACTGTGATGAAGATCGAAAATAATATTACTTATTACGGGACAACGTAACACATATTCATAAACATACTCTATAGAATATTAAACATTGACCTCAAAATCTCACAACAATAAAATTCCAACAGGTAGCTAGTCCCTGTCACCTTCCTGCCTTTCAATTGTTATAAATCTACACACGTAACATTAGTTTGCAAAGGTTGTCGTTCAAAGGGGCCCAATCACTATTTACTCCAACAATCAAGTTAGTCCCATAAAGTATAACAATAGTCCAAGAGAAACAAAGTGGACAAGATTTGGCTAGAGGCTTGATTTCATACTTTTTTTTTTTTTATGTTATATGAAAATACAAGGGTGGAGCTAGAAAATAACGTTAAGATGGACTAAAATTTAAAAAATTCTCATGAACTCGCATCATAAGAGGCTAAACTCATGACATTGACGACAAAGAGTGTATGACACTCAATGAAATAAAAAGAAGTCTAGATGTCTCATCCTTAGATGTCCCACTCGATTTTTTTTTTTTTTTTCCTTACCAAATAGAAAATCAACGCAAGCGTTAAAAATGTAAATTGACCAAATCATGACGGAATAAGCAAATGATACATATCTACCAATAAAAAACCTAAGAAATTATTAAATGAGTACTATTTTAAATAACTTTGACGATTAATTTTTTTTTTTTTCCAAACAACTGAAAGTTTTGAATGAAACACACAATCAATAATACATCACTATATGTTATCGTCTCAAAATACTATTTGGTATGAGCATCAATCTTCTATTTCACTTCATCTCATAGCGAGCGAGGAATCCCATCCAAAGTGAGAAAAATCTACTAAATATTATGAGGGTCCAAGAAATTATATTTAATTCATAAACATGTTTGGCTCAATTTCAAGAATATACTAATATATAGATTAATTTATAAATAAATAATTTAACAAATAATTTTTTATTGATAAGATCAAATATAGAGCAAGTTATTTATTTTGATCATAACTTTTATTTCATATCGAAACAAATAATTTTTTGATATATAAATATGAATAAGTAATATATGAAAACATACGTACAAATAAAAAATTAATTACTTTTAAGCTTAGCAAAACATATAGTGTCTCTAACTATTAAAATAAGTAATTTATTTTTTTATTTTCAATAATAAAATTTACTTAACTATCATATGTAAATTTAGTCAAACGTTCATTAAATAGAATTTTTAAATTGACAATAAGATACTCATGCTTTATGAATACCATGAAAAGAGTATTTAATAATTGTATTTTGTTTTTAACAAAATTTGGATAATTGAGCATTGGACTTGGGTTGTGATTCAAACTAAAGTTGAGCTAACACAAATATTTGGGTCAAAATTGAACAATTTATTCTAGATTTCTCATACGGAAAAATTCAAAACACATACATTAAGTATGCTTCATTTCACTTTTAAGATAATATGTTTTCAATTTCAAAATTCAAAGAATCTTTTATGTGTGTGTGTGTGTAACAGTTAAACCTTCATGTCACAATTTCAGAGATGAAGTCACAGTTGTCTCCGCTACTAATGGTATGGAAATAGAAAAGGGAAGAGTCTTCCATGATAAAGAAATTTTGAAGCTTGACTTTGTTTACAATACAAAACATGTTTCAATTTTTTGTTGTTCGCTCGAACAAAAAAGAATATCTTATCAGGTGTTTGCAAGTAGAGTGTAATTGGATATGCAAATCTTCAAAATTGTGGGCAACAGAGATGTTTAAGATTAGGCAGGTTATCGAAGGTCACACGTGTGTTTCGAATATAGTATTGTGATCTTACAGACAACATCAACCGCAGTTGTGTCATCTTGCATCAAATACAAGTACATCCACTCTTGAACGATATACGTAATGAGATTTTACATGTATATGGAGTTTTGTTGAATTATGTAAAGGCTTGGAGATCTCGGGAGATTAGGGGGATCATACAGATCATTCATGAAAATACCAAATCTCTTTTGTATAATTCATCAAACAAATCCTGGTACAGTCACATGATTAAAGCTTGATGGTCACAATAAATTCAAATACTGTTTCATTGCCCTCATGTGCATCAATTAAAGGATGGGAATACTCTAGGCCTGTGATTGCAATTGATGACATGTATTTGAATGGACAATATGATGGTACACTTTTTATGGCGTGTACACAGGATGCTAATAACAACATATTCATACTTGCATTTGGAATTGGAAATAATGAGAATGATAGGTCTTGGTTGTAGTTTTTTGAAAACTTGAAGAAGACATATGAAAATAGGGATGGTTTGTGTTTTGTATTGGATCGCCACAACAATATTAAGAACGCAATTGAAAATGTGTATCCATAGACTTATCATAAGATCCGTTCATATAATCTCTTACAGAACCTGAAATCATGTTATGAAAAATCAGGTCACAACATAACACGTGCTTCTTCAGCAATCCGTGCATATACACTGGCTAAATTCGAATATAATATGCAACAGCTGGCTTCAATGAATCATAAGATTACAGATTACTTATTAATGCATTAATTTTAAGCAAAATTTAAATTCTAATAGAGGTCACAAATGCCAAATGTAAAATTCTCAAATCATGTTTTTCTTGTGGGCCGAAGTAGGACCTGAAAAGTTGCCACGATTCTGCATGCCAACTAACAGATACTCAACAACGACATCAAATGTGGTGGAGTCAGTGAATGTGGTCACAAAGGCAGCCAATAACTATCCCATTATAGCTTTATTAGATTTGTTGCAATAAACTATACAATATTGGTTCCACAAACATAAGGGGCACAACGCATGACACTTTTACGAGATTTTTGAGCAAATAAGGAAAAAAATCTTTAGGGAAATGAGTGTTGATTTGAGATATTTGAGGGTATGATTGATATCTGTGACCTTAATCTCATCTATGTGACCTCATTAAAATATGTGATCATAACTTTCAGCTACTTCAACATGCAAAGTTATTTATTACTTGATACACAAATTCTCTTATTTGTGTTTGAACTCCATCTATGTGTCCTATACTTAATATATGTGAATTAACAGTCATTATTTGCAGGTGTCTCCTGCAAATAGCACCATGTTTTTTGTAAGTGGTGAATGCCCATCTTATATCATTGATACAGTACAATGTACATGTACATACATGATGTTTCATGTAGATCAGTTACCATGTCCACACGCATTCGCTGTCATTGCAATGATGAAGATGAATCCATATGATTATTGTTCACACAATTACATAAGAGAGGTATATATGAATGTGTACCAACACACTATTTTTCCAATTGAAACTGTATAGTACTTGATGAAGTGAAGACATACTTGTATTAGCACCTAACAAAAAAAAAGTTCAGAACGACCTACACAAAAGAGGAAAGATCATCATGCAAAAGGAAAATAACTATCAAATGTGGACGTTGTGGTGAAAATGGTCACAATCGTAGGACGTGCAACAACTTGGTTCTCTTAAGTAAAAAAAAATCATAGTTACATGCGAATAATACGAAGTCAACTGATGATACACATTGATTGTAGCTATATCATTTAAGTTCATTGTTCTCTTTATTGTTTCACTTATTAGCTGTGGATAGTGTTGGGCATATCATGTAACTGTACATTGTTATTCGTTCAAATAATATTAATTCAAAATATGAATATGACTTGACCATTTGAGAATTGATGTAAAATTTGTAAGTCTGGGTATTAATATGTGTCATGATATGATTAAATTGTGACTTATTGACAATAATATTTTTTTATGTGACTTGTAAACAATAACATGCGACTTGTAAACATTAATTTGTGACATCAAAAAATTAATATGTGACCTGCACACATTACTGAACTATAACATTTAAACATTTATAATAGTGATATGTGACATGTTAACATCATCATGTGACTTGAAGAAAATAATATGTGACCTGTATACAGTTCAATGTTTATTTTGTTCTATTGGAATTTAGAATAACGAAATGTAATAAAAATATGTAATGAAATAAGATTTCATAACCTCATGAACATTCATAAATTTCAAATGTAATCATCATTACAAAATGAGATCTACATATATCCCCGTGCCACTACATAGTTACATCAATGTTCAATCACAAATTCAACCGTCAATCTATAACTACACCCTTCTCGACCTTTCCTTTTACAACATTGGTGGTCTTTTTGATTTCATGGTGTTTATAAAGTAGTGCGGCTATATCCAGTCGAGCTCTAATATCTTCAAAATCATTTGGCATGGATTTTAAGTCATTATGAAGAATGTATTTAGCATATTTGATCACAAATATGCTACAATCATGGCAAAATAAGAAAGTCATTTTATTAGTTTTTGCATTAAAATGGTGGTCACAAAACGAATATTTATTTAGATGGTTGTACGTTAAAATGATTATCACAAACATACCCATTTTGTTGTTGTGCCCTCTCATAACCTAGCGCAAATCTCAACTCCATGAAATCATCTTGATCATCATCTGAATTTTTGTTTCATGTTCCAATTGTATTCATCAAATAAGGGATGATTTTCAAATATGGTTTGATTCCCCATTTCATGCTTGAATTCGTAAAGGTCTTCCTGACTGAGTTGAATATAATCAATGCTCGATCCTTAATACCAAGCAATGTCAACATCCAATGTACCTTGTGTGTAAGCGAAATTGGCATTAAAACTTTGTTCACTCAGTCCATGGACTGCTCAATGATATTCGGACACCTGTGATATTATTAATCAACTTTGTCTCGGTGAGTAGAACATTTGGATCTTTCATGAATTTTGGATATATATTCTTGATCGTAGCCTGAAAGTACGAGTCAATTGTGGTAGCTTGGAACTTGACATTCTCTTCATACCGTACTAATTGACGAAAGTAATAAAAGCATGCATCCATTTCCTGTCATCATAGAAAATAATAAACGTATGATTAGTCTTCAAGATCTATATGAACAATAATGTTTGTATGTGATATGTGACATGTCCATGTGTTCTGTGATCTGTATGTAATTTATGTGATATGACCATAATATCTGTGTTTTGTTCATATGGTATGTGACCTACGGTATGTGACTTGTGACTATTGAACAATGATGTTTGTGTGTGATATGTGACTCGTCCACGTGTTCCATGACCTATATGAAATTTATGTGACTTGTATATATGGTATGTGACCATGGTATGTGATACAATACAAATGGTTTGATACATATGTAGAATGATATGTGATCTTTGCATACCGAGTTGGTTAATGAAGCATCTGGTTGCCCGGTTGGTTAAATGCTATTAATGAAAATAGATGCATTTGGAGGAATGAGCTCATGTCACCATGTTTTGTTGCCTACATCGAATGAGCCAATGCAAAAAGGGAGGTTTAATAACATCGTCATCACCTTTGAATTTTTTTCTATAAACATAAATATAAACAAATTATTTATTCTTATTTGTAATAGGTCTATGTTGTAGTTCACAAAATAATGTCATACATACTTATTTGTTGGTTTGTAATATCTATGGAATCAACTCTGAAATGCTGCAACATCAACATCATCTGTATGCCGATTGTAATATCGAAAAACTACAATATTCTCTGAACTCCTACTTTGATTCCATTCGTTGGAGACAAAGGGAGACTGTAATATTCTTACCGGTCTAGAGACATGCTTCAACGACAAATCGAATACAAGTGTAGACGTGTGTGATATCTGTCATATAGTGAAATATTAAACACAATAGTTCATTCTATGACCTATATCAGGTAAAATATAATCTGTGTGCATAAATGATTTTTAAACCATAATTCTCTTGAAATTCATAATCAGTGTCTTTTACTACACGGGTGATTATAGTATCCAATTGTTCTTGAACTTGATTTGATTGAAGCATTTGAGACCCACATGTTGCCTACGTTTGGAATAGGTTGGACTGAACTAATCCCCAATCAAATGACAGCAGTTCCATCATCATTTGATCGAATGATTGTTCATCAGGGTACATCTTACCATTTCCTTTCTTATCAACAGCTCTTTCAACATTTTTCCCTACAAAGAGTATATTTATGTATCAAAAGTTAAGAAGTTACAAATGAAGATGTCACATGACATTGATAGTAGAATAAACTAACTTCTTCCTGAATGTTTGTAGCTCCATGACTAGGCAATTCACTTCTCTCTTTGAACATGTTCAAGATTTGATCCATCGAGCTTGATATCATTACGATCAAAGATTCAGACAAAAAGTTCAATTCCGACTTCATCTCCAACAAGTCTGACCTGATTTTTCCTTGCATACGAACAACAATATTCATCTTGTGATTCCTGTTAGCATTTATTGATGATAAATGTGCCTTGACACCATTGATTTGGATGTACAACTTTTTTTTTTTTGTTTGGAGTTCACTAATTTCATTTTCAAACTCTCCAATACCTATGAAATTTGACATACATCAATGACATGGAAAATGTAAGGTATCGTGGTATATGAATCATGTGTGACCCATGTATATTTGTCCTGACTTGTACATCATGACATGTGACCTTAGACACCATGGCATGTGACCAATGCATGTATATTTGTGACCTGTCTAAATAACATGTAACAAATTCACAACGGTATGCGACAAATATGTATGTACATGTGAACTATGTTAACAACAATTTTTTAAAATATGAATTTGTATTAAACTTCATAGTCAGTTGTGATTTCAATGAAGTAACACGTGACCTCATTTTAAAATGCATATGTGAGAGAGAAATATGACATTTGAACTCGAATTAGCATGCACATTGAAATTCGAAACATGAACTCGAATAAAAAACGCAAATATGATACTATATGATAAATCAATATACTAACTACACTTAAATTGAAGATAGAAACATACGTTAGATCCATATGCATGTGCTGCCTGAGGTGAAGACATGAACAGATGTACCATCATCTACAGTGAATGAACGTGCATAGTGTGTGGCTCAATCGAATGATCCATTTATGAACATACAGAAAATGATGTCCCATGTCTTCTCGGAGGTATATCAACAAAATCGTCGTTGTCATCCTGATTTCACTAGAATGGTCAATCGTCCATAAGTAATCATTAGAATGTGTGGTTTGGACTTGTTGATTGGTTGCTGACGTGTGATTGTGATGGTTATTGTGGTGTGTTATATAAAACACCTTCATGTATGGCTGCACTATCTCCATTTCAAATGGATTGATATCTTGTACTTAAAGTTGTAAATAAAGGAAGACTTGTCATAAAAACTATTTACTGTGACATGTATACTGATTGTAGAACGTAAATTGTGGCTGCATAAAATAGTAAGATGTGACATGATAAAAAAAAATCTTACATTTCTCACAAATCGATGATTATTGTTACATGTGAAATATGCAATGTGATTTTTCCTTTGATTGCATAATATGAAATGTGATATGTGACTCTATAAGGTTAATTGGGATTCATTTGTGACTTGTTCATATAATACACAAATGCAATGAAAATTTATATTCAGGCCAGAGACACCACTTCTTCAAGTTTAGCACCAGATGGTAGTTTTTCTGATCTCCAATTCATGATACGTAGGTACCTACTAGTCGCCATGAATCACATCTCTTTCTTATTTGGTTGCTTCAATATTGTAATTGACAATTTTGTGAACAAAAATGACTTAATTGAACATGTGTAAAAGTCAAAGAGTGAAATGCAATTTTGTATAGTTGAATTAGGTAACATAGGGTTTGAGTTCGAGTTTGGAAACAAGAGAGAAGCGGTACCAAAATTTCACTAGCCTCACGCCTGGCCATCGCTCGAGCGAGAGAAATATAACCATTGTCGTTCTCTTCTCGCTCAGGCATCGCTTGAGCGACAAACCCTTCGTTCAAGTGAGAAGCCCCCCTTGCTTGAGCGACGTCTTACGCGGTTAAACCTATTTCGCGATTTTGGAAAGTCTTACATGGCCCATACTACTCATACACTTTCAACTATAAATACAGATGCTCTTGTACGAAAATGGATGGTTGTCTCATTGTGCCTTATTGATATAACATATTCATATAATCTTTTAAGAGATCCAAGAACACAATTCATTGGTGGAATCATTCGTATCATTCTTGAGATCCGACAACCAAGTTTTGGGAAAACATCAAGGTTTGTGAATCCAAAACACTTAACTTCCTTAACATTTTGAGGAATGTACTCTTTCGGTTGGGCATTGGGAGAGGTGGACTGCACGCATAGGAAAAGCACAAGAATTGGAGATTCTTGAAATTCCACTTTGAAAAAATAGTTGTTGAAGATCGGGAAGCTGGTGGGTATAGCAGATCTTTGAGATTACAGGAATTACAACAGTGGGAACTAGTGAAATTTGCTAGATTGGAAACGGACTGTAATCCATATTGTATATAGTTGAGGTAACTAACTTGGTTCCGAAATTTTTCCCATATTGGATTTCTCCGTCAACAATTATTGGTATTCTTTATTGTTTTCCATATTACAAATTGCGGTATTCAAATATAGAGAAATTAGACGTGTATGCCTAATCATTTAGAAACTATTAAAAAGTGATTTGTTTCTTTTAATAGAATAATTCTGCACATAGGTTCAAAACTAAAAAAGTATAATTATAACCATTCGATAACTTAGTAGCCGTTAATTTGGTAATTTGTAACTTTTAAGTGGTATCCAAAGCGACACCCGATTTCTCAGCAACGATCGCAGTTAGATGTTGCTCGTCAGTGGTGGAGATACAGTTCCTGAGTTTTGTTTGTCGAGAGAAATGGTAGAGAGAGAGAAATAGAATATTGAGAAAGAAATGGTAGAGAGGAATGGTAGAAAAAGAAAAAAAAATGGAAGATAACGTGTAGAAAGAAAGAAAGAAGGAAATGGTAGAAAGAGATTGTTGTTTAAAAAATATGGTAATTGTCCTTGTTTAGTTACCTTTAATTTAGGGATTAATTTCTAAACTTTAGATAATTTAGTTATATAAATATTATAATTTATATTTTATATTTTATAAAACCTAATTAACACCTGATTTTTAAAAATAAAATGTAATGACATGATTAATGATAATCAAATTTTAAGTACACGGTTCTGCTCTTGTTTGATAACCATTCTTTCAAGGTCCGGGCCGGGCCGGGTTGGGCCCAATGCAAAAAAATGTCATGGCCTTGGGCCTCAGATTTTAAGGGGCCTCAGAAAAGAGGCCCAAAATCACCCTAATCCATATTAAAAAAAATAAAAAAATCAGGAAACTCAAGAAAGTGAAGAGACGAAGAGTCCTCCTCAAGACTCCAATCATCTATTCATCTTCAATTCTTCATTCTTCGATCTTCAAGAGTCGTCCTCCTCCAAACTCAGGAAATTTTTTTCTCTATGGCTTTGTATTCATCGGCGCTATGTTTCTCAGTACCAGTCATCAAGGCAAATTAGGGATGATCTTCAGTTGACATGGACTGAGCCTGGATGCAGATCTTGTGAAGCTAATGGTGGGATTTGTGGGTTCAAAGACAATACAGTTGTTGAAGTTAGTTGCTCAAGAGTCAAGACCTACTAATCATGGTAAGTTTTATTCTATATAAAATGGAGTGCTGGGATTTTCCTTAGCTTTGCATCGGAATTATAGTGAAAAATAACAAAAAACGAAGCCTTGTTCCAATAAATTTGGGGTTGGATGCATCCCTTTTTTGCACTTGATTTGGTTTATTGCTAAATATAGCAGAAAAATTAGGTCTGATAAATGGGAGTAAAGGAAATCTTTTTATAATATTTCAATTCCAAGACTAATTCCATGCCCCAAATAGGTTCTGAAGTTTGCATGTGAATTCTCTTAGGGAATGACTATTAAATTTGATTGAAAAAAATAAGCTCGTTTTGCACAACAGGGCAGACTCAAAGCTTGTTAAAACCTTTGTGTTTAAAAAAAATTGTTCACATTTTTAATGTCAATCAAATTAAAATAGATATTCATTGACAAACTATTCCTCAAAAAAGTTATTTTCTTTTCTTTTCAATGAAAAGCCTCGTAATAATTAATTGCATAGAGCCTCTTAATTCTCAGGGTCGGCCCTGATTCTTTCCATCACATATATACTTGAACATTTGAGATTAATTAAGAGGCTCGAACAATTTGGTCGATGTAGTCTCGATAACATGTTGAATATCTGTATCAAAACATGTTGAAGAATATGTTTGGTTGCCAAATTTTATCTGACATAATACATAATTTGTCACTAGCACTAAAAAAAAAAAAAAAAAA